>VZTV01006123.1:0-11792 GCA_013400875.1 Anhinga rufa | reverse complement strand
CTATGCATACTCAGCCGTAAGCACAGGGTAAAACAACTGGAGAAATAGCAGGATTTAGTTAATGAAACAGTTCAGCTGCATAATGCTCCAGAAAAGTAATTAAAATGTGACAATAAGTCGTCCTGGCAGTTTCTAACCAGTGTTATTTGGGCTTCTGTACTCTCTGCAAAGTGGCTGAGACTCAGTTTGGTGTTTTTGTGAGGCTGCCCCAAGTTAGCAGCAAGTGTTGGTTCACCCTTAGGGCCATATCTGCCAAGCTCTGGTATTAATTCTCTATAGCATGAGGCAATGTGTGGCCTTCCATAAAGAACCTAGACATATTTATCATTTGACAGCTCCCTCCCCTGTGTAAGGTAGAAAAAACATTGAGCTGCAGTAGGGCTGAGCAACCTGCCTCATCACAGAATATCTTCAACATACTCTGTGTTCTCGGGAGGGGCACGTTTCTAAGCAGTCACTAGGAAATGAGATTTTTGAAGTTCCTTCCTGAGTCTGACTTCTAGACATATTTCATTTGGAAGATCATAAAGGAGGATCTTTTAGAAAGGAAACTGCTACTTAAAGACACATGCTTGGAAAGGACAATGAGTTTAGACAGCGATATTCATCTATTCTACTAACTGTTAGGCACTTCCACTTCTCTATCTCTGGAATCATATCCCAGACAGCCGGTTCCTGTGAATGTGAAATGACTGAATCAAACTGAGGAGGTCAAAATACTTTTCATATTTAAAACCTTGTAATCTTCTGTTAGCTTAGGAAAGCAAAACTTCTAAAGTTCTTGAGAGATGGCTTTAGAGACATGTGGAAGCTGTTTGAGTTGTCTGCTGATACCTCTTGCACTTTGGAGTATTGTTGTTAACATCCTATTATATTTCCCTAATGGGAAGGCTTCACACGCTGCCAGTTACCAGCTTCCCAACTACGTGTGGTATTTTGAAGGGATCTGTTTCTCAGGTGTGATGGTAAGTGCTGATTCTATGGATTTTTAATGAATTGCATTCTACTGCAAATAATACCACATTACTGTGCAGCAATGTAATTGTGCTTTTAAAGAGAATATGGATTACTTTGGCAAAAACACTGCAGGCAGAAAAACTCAATAAAATTTTAAAAATGTCAATATACTGAGTGACATGCTATGTATACTATTTAATTTCATATAAGTGATTTTGCAGGTGATTGGGTTTTTTCTGCTGGCTTTTTGTTTATGTGTAATTTATGCTTGTATTATGGAGACAGGCACTCTGTTGATTTAATCCTTTATGGAGGTTGAGTTAGAGCTCTTTTACCAAAACAAAATGAAAACAAGAACTAAAAAAACTTCTTATAACTGTTCAGATGTTTTTAAGAGCTGTATGCAGACCAATAATTTGAGGACTGGACACAGTCCACAGTGCATCAAGTGCCACTGTTGTTAGGCTAAATACAGAAGATTGTCTCACTGTGATTGGCAGAGTAGGATTTGCTCCTTCACATTTGTAATATGTTCACCTGCAGTAATACACTCTTTGTTAAAGAGCTGCCCACTGCTCATACTGTTCACTATGCTCATAAAGAACTGCAGCCTCAGGGACAGAAAGCAGTTATGTAATGGAAGTACATACACGCAATGGGTATTTAAAAAGTCTCATCTGCATAATTAAGGTGTTTTTTATGAAGGTGCTGAACTGGGAGAGTTATTAAAACATGAGATATTCTTTTGAAATTGTGTATTTTTCCTAAAGCAGAAGAAAAAACTGATTTTTTTCTAGCAGAGGAAAAACTATCAGGCAGAGAATCTGAACAGAAAAAGCATAGCTGAAAATTTGGGAAAAAGTTATCTGCAACAGTGACATTCATATTTAGAAGCATTTTTAGCCTTAGGATCACTACCTATTTATTAAATATATATATATAATCCTGTTACAAACAGGGCAGCAGCATGTGAGAGGATAGTGCTGTAATTCAGAAATATTCCCTTTTGATATTTCCCCTTTCAAACCAGTGCCTCCCTGAGTGCCAGTTTGTGGTACTGGAGTCCAAATCTTATGTATTGAAATGATTCTAGTATCATGTTTAGATAATCCAGTAGTCTGAGAAAAACAGTGTGGATACTTGACAGAGAAAGCAAATGAAAATCCAGGTGGATTTAACGAAAAGCTTGTACTACTGACTTTTTTTAGCGTAACTGTGTTGGTAAGGAAGGTGATTCCCTGATCTGTGTAACTGTGTCAGCAGTGTTTGAAAAACTATAATTTCTTTCATTGGTATTCATTCTTTTACTTGTGAGCTTGGTTTTATTCTTTCAGCTTCACTGGTATAGCTGTGTCCATGCTAGTAACACTTTGCTGTGATAGGAGAAACTGTACTCTTGTCTCTCAAGTACAAGAAGCAAGTATAGTGACAGCCTAATAAAAACAGTGTTGTTCCATGGTGCACCTTGAGCAATTGTGCCTTACTACTGAGCAGCTTTAACATCTCAACAGAGCATACCAGATGCAGTCCCTACCTTCCACAGGTGAAGGAGGCTTTGGCTTAGTACCTGCAGTTGTTTCACTGACCTTATAATGTCCCCTTANCTTATAGATCCTTCTGTTGGCAGTAATTCTAATAACGCTGGAGCGCAGCATGTTCTATCGGTGCTGCCAGAGTGAAAGCTGTAACAAAACCTACAGGGTGAGTCTGTGTTCTATTTTTATGCATCTCTAGCATTTGTTCCAAGTGCCTTCCTGCTCCTGTGTTTTCAGCACATCCTTCTGCCATCTCCGCTGTTCTGTTTCTGCTTCCTTTCACAGAGAAAGATTCTAAGTCAGGTTGAGAGGTCACAGAAAGTGTAGCTCCTTCCTTCTGATGCACAAACAGGATGGAAGAAAAATAAACAAAAACCCCACAAAAAATCCTTGTCAAGTACAATAAGAATGTAGAAGGCCTGAGTGTTGCAGTGAAGTGCCCCAACTAAATTGCTTCATCCCCTTGCTTGTATTATCTGGACGTTATTTTTTCAGTAATGACTCAATATACACTATCTACGATGCAAACATGTTTAATGCATGCTTGTGTTCCTCTAGCATTTTTGGGAAGCAATTTTGCAAAAAGGTGAGTTTTTTTAAAAAGAATCCCCAAACAATACTTAACTGAGAGTTGTGAAACTTAAACATCTGCTTTAACCTTTATTTTGTATGTGTATGTTTACTATTCTTTATCTGGTATTTTTCTTTCTGAATATTGAAGATCAGGACAATTAAATGTGAAATTCAACCCCAAGGAAGTAGCTAGGCAGGCTGAACATCTCTGCTGTGGACACTGTCCCCGCACAGTAATATTTTTCTCTCTTTACTTCAGAGTTTTATTTCAATTGTGTTAGCCCTGCTTGGAGTCGCTTTCTCTGGATACAGTTGCATCATTTTTACCTTGGGGTTGATCCAAGGCCCCTTCTGCAATTCATCAGGTGGATGGGATTATATCTTCAAAGACACAGCTGGAGGGTAAGAAACGTCAGTGTAACTCTTCTGGAAGAAACTGTTCATCAAAACAATAGTCAGACAAATTCTGAGTTTTGCATAAAATGGCACAGTGTCTTGAACACAAGTCCTATGTTGGCGAGTGAAGTTTTTCAAGTTGTTGAATGAGCACCAGAATCCTCAAAGAAAGGTATTTGCCTCCTTGTAAGGAAAGATTAAATATAAAGTAAACCTTTGTACTGATCGGACCTGGAGGTCCATCTAGCTAAGTGTCCTTTATCAGGTGGTGGTCACGATCATATGTGTAGTAAAGAATATAAGTGTGTAGATGGATACTTTCTCAGAATATTCTCTTGAATTCTTAAAATTTTTGGTTCAAAGATTATAGATGGCTTTTTTACATTTAATAACTCAGTAGGTTTCTCTTTAACTCCTAAAGCTCAATGAAGTCTGTGATTTGATCACTGGTAGTTTTTACATACAGCTGCTGTAGCTCCTAAAACACCTAAGTGAGGTAGACAAATGTCCCAGCCTCCTAGAGTCATGAAAGGTTTGATTCAGATCTGTAACCTGAGGCTGCTTTTGCAAGATTTTACATTCTCCCTTTAAAAGATCAAAGTTTTATAAGACTTTAATATTTCAAGTCATATAATGCAAAGCTCTTCTAGCTGCATTCTGAGGATTACATTTCTCAGAGGATCACAAACAAGTTCCTTCAGCATCCAACAGGAATAGTTCCTAAACTATGGCCTTCTCTGACTTAAGTCAGCTTTATTTTAAAACACTGAAGTGAATCCTGCAATCTCTGCTATGTATCACCAGCATTACCATCCCAATGGGAAATACAAAAATGAGAGTTTGAGTTCAACGTAAAGGGTCAGATGCTGAGTAAAGCACTCCAGACTGGCTCAAAGCATTTCGGTTATGAATGTTTAGAAAAAAGCAACTGACACTGAGCAAGTGAGTCTAACAAAGGTTCTTGCAATTAACCTCTAGGCTACAGCATGTCTCACAGTTAAAAAGGCACAGCTGGCACATGTCAGTGGTGCACATTATGACCCTCGAGGATGCAAAGCATGGCTCTAGAACAACTGGAAATTGCATGCAGTGACACCTCAGCTCTGCCATTTAGGCTGCATGTACTGGTTAGAATGATGGTGTTGGGGTGTTCCTGCTCTCTGCACAGTACTGATGTCAGCTGGACTTAGTCTAAAGCTGAAATTAAATCAATAAAAAGAAAATTCCCATTTTAAACTTGGCTTTCCTCTTTCTAACACTTGGATGTCTAACAGGGAAACTAATGAAACAGATGTATTTGAGGAAAATAAGTCTTTTCACTCAGCTGAGTTTGACAAACCTATGCAGGAGTTATGCTGGTGTAATGAAAGACTAGAGTCTGGCTCTGAAACTTGAAGCATATAAAGCCCAGTATGGTTTTTTCTGTGTATTATATGTAAAAAAATGTGTATTTAAATTGAATTGCACCCACCACATTTAATTTACTTCACATTGCTATTTCTTTAATAGGTATCTCACAGATTACTCTGCTTGGTCTCGGTGCACCGAACCTGCTAACATAGTGGAGTGGAACATCATTTTACTCTCTATTCTGATAGCTCTTAGTGGACTGCAGTTGATCATCTGTTTTCTCAAAGTGGCTGCTGAGCTGAAACGGACACTCTGTGGGACCTATTCTGTTTTTGTCCAGGTAACAAAATATCTGAGGTAATTTCTTCAGCATCTCCAAGTCATTTCAGCTTCAGCAATTTCTCTCAGTTGAGGACCTACCCTTTTGGTTTATGCATTCTCTATGCTACCGCATTTTTATTACCAGAGGATACGTACTGATAATAAAACTATTGTTTGATTCATCTACTAATTCCTTTTGGTATACAGGGATTGGTGGCTGCTCACTCTTGACCTTTAAGGCTAGGATTGAGAACAAAAAAATGTGGCTGGGAACTGAGCACCAATGCTAAGTCCATCACTCCTATGTCAGCAGAGGTTTCTGAGCACCTTTCTTCTAGCATTCAGTTTAAAGTTATTCTTGCCAATGTGTGTGTTTCACAGCAAACAGAAGATATAAGAGGTAATATGTAGCAGTTGTGATCTAGGCATCAGTTTTAACAATGTTTTCAGTAGGTTATTTGAACAACAACTGAGAGGGCTCTGCTTTGGGCAGAAGAATTAGTTGGAACCATGGAGCTCAAGAGACTGATGCTGCTAACCTGCATGCTGGTGTGAAGTGGTGTGGTTTAGTGTGGCATTCAGTTTCCCCAGCTTTGTAGGTAGGGTGAAATTAGAGATGCTTACCCTTCCCTGTCCATCTGCACTGGGATCAAGGAGCCCTCAGGGTTTTTATGTAGCCAAGAGTCTCAGTGATGACAGCACATTTGAGAAAAATTTCTAATTAGGAAAAGCAGCAACCCTCAAAAGCATGCATGCATACCCACATATATATATGTTTATATATACATATGTGTACGTATATATATGTATGTGTATACACACAGACACACAGAGTAGGGTTAGTTCTGTCATGTAAGTGGGAAATGTTGGGAGGGCAGAACAGGTAGAATGGCAGTGCCTGCAGCATGAAGTCTGACTGGTGCTGGTCAGCAAGGGCAGGGGAGCTGCAGGTGCCAGGCAGGGCCTTGGGCAAGCAGGCAAGGAAGGGCTTCTTGTAAGAATTTACTGTAACAGCAATCTATGATAAGGTTAAGGCCTGAGGCAATTTCTCTGAAAACATTCCACTTGCCAGTGAAAGAGCCTCATCAGCCTGGGACCCAGCCCAGCTTCCAGTGAAGTCAAAAGAAATACAGTCATCAGCTTGTCCCTGGGTGCAGAGTAGGGTCACCTCTGGAGCCCTGAGTGTGTCAGATTTCGATTGGATGTGGATGTTGAACAGTTGTTCAACTTCCATATTCACTTAAGTTGAAAAAAGAGGGCAATTACTTCCTTCCCTTTTTATTTGCAGGCTGGGATTCTCTGAAAATGAAAAGGAAGTCGTCACTGCTTCTCCCCCACCCCTCAGAAAAAGAGAGAAATGCCTTCTCCAACATTTACGATGGTAGATTTGGGTGCTGCGAAGACAAATGAAGCCCTTGTCTTAAATCTTTGTGTCTCAAGCCTCCCTGTTTTGGATGAAGTTATTTGAACTGTTTGACATCTACATTTTTCTAGTTGTTTTCTAACATGTCCGGTTGTCCCCAGCTCTCATTTTTTTTACCCTCTAGCTTGTTCTCACAATAGGGAGGTTTGAATACTATGGAACTGCTTTTGTATTGAAATAACATCTTTTTTTTTTTTTAATAAACTGCTGTAAAACTGCTATAGAACTGCTTTTATACTTCTCTCTCTTTGTTTAGAATGTAGGAATATTTGTTGTTCTCAAAGGGCCTGATTCAAAGCCCCGTATGTCAGGAGGGGTTGTTCCCTTGAGAATTAGTGCACTGGATGAAGACATGATTTCTAAATGAATAAATTTTAGTTACAGGCAGGCCATGATGGTCATGAAAGGCAGCAGCCTATCCTGCTCACTCATTCTTTCTTGGAAGTTCTTAACTGCAAAACGCAATTACTGAAAAAAGTTTATCAAGTCTTCCTGTGGTAAGCCTTTTAGAAAGCCTTTTAGAAAGGCATCCAGGCCTGATTGAAAGATTAGATACACAACTCTGGTCAGCTGTGCTAATTAGTACACATTAATAGCTGCACTGGATTTCTTTTTGTTATACTCAGAGGCAAACTTCTTTTTTTTTGATCAGGTATTATGTGACTTGAGGGAATATATGAGGGAAATGTGTGAGCACCCAGTGCTAGCTTGTCAATACTCTTCTAAATTCCCTGACCTTGCTGCAATGGAAAGTGGAAAGCTGATGTTCTTGACAATAATAATCAGATTAAAAAGAATAATCTGTTTTAAATTAGCAGCTAAAAAGTCTTTTTAATTTCTCAAAGAATTATTATTTCATTCCCAGGGGAGATTCAGGGATTCACCATAAAGTGGACATATGTCTCATTTGAAGCTGCATGGGTGACATTTGGCTGTATTCAGTACTCTGGTTTTGAGAGAATGAACACCCAGAGGAAAACAAAACATATGCTTCAGACTTGCAGTAATGCACATACCCATGTTACATCAGAACTAGTGGGATTCAGCTATATCAACATCTAATATTAAATACTGTTAGAATTGCAAACCATACAATAAGTGGCTGCTGTGGGTAAGATATTTAGAAAAAAAATAGAGTATATCAGTCATTTAATTCTGTTTCAAGACAATATTGAGATTTTTGCCTTGATATTCCTTTATCAGACTGTTTTGAAAGCTGATTTCTTATTGTAGGATTTGAAGAATGCACCTAAAGTTTTAATTGCTTAGTTTCTATTAAGTGGCAAGAAGTCATAAAGAAATTAATGATGTTCAAGAATGGGGCTAGTCTTTTGGGAAACAGTTCAAGGTGGCATGGACATTCAGAGATGCATAATAAAAAGGCATGATTACAAAATGGGGACTGTTTGCAACTGCACACTTGTTTTTTGTTTTACTTGTTAGGAAGGTGTACTTAAATGTATAATCTACTTAAAAGATAATGCAACATTCTTACGGATTTGTCGTTATTGCTTGCGGACAGAAGGAAAAGAAAGAAAACTTAACGATCAACCCATACTCCTACCAAACATCTTGGAGAATCTTCCTGATTTCATACCTGCAAACCACAGAGCTATTTATTTTGAAAATGTTAGAAATACTTGAAAAAATGATTTGGTTGTTTGGATGAAAACTAGTGTGTTGGGTAGACATTCAAAGCAGAAAACCCCTAGAACTGCTAAATATTCCTGAAGTGGATGGCACCATTTCACTGAGGAAAGTAAACAATCAGGGTATTCTATTCAGACTCCAGCTCAGCAGTGGGGAAAATACAGGCTTATCTTTAGGCAAACAGGGTCTATTGAGATAGATTTTGCTATGCTAGATGACAGCAATGAAATACCTTAAAGTTACATTGGAAAATCTTAACCCTTTATCTTGCTCCTGTTTGTGTCCTTTCAACTTCTCAGTAACTTGTGTCTCTGATCATGGAGAGTCTTTAGCTTGGCAGCCAGGAGACACAAAGAACAGTATCTAGCTTGACAGCTTTTTCCACAGTAGTATTATTACTGGCTGTACCTAACCACTGGCAAAGCCTGCCTGTCCTTAATTCATCCTTTTTTTTTTTTTTTTTTGTCATTGTGCCTTGTGAATTTACATTTCCACTCTACCACAGACTGGCATCTCCTATTTTAGTAGCTTACGTCAAAGAAAGAGATGCATAATTTAGTTCTCGTTGGACGTATTGATTCTGCAACCTCTTTATCCACAACCCAAATATTGGCATCTCCATTGCCATAGCCAGACTCAACTGTGACCTGATGGCTCAGCTTTTTAATGGTCAGTTGATGAATTTGAAATTGGTGGCAAGAATACTAAAGGCTAACAGTGAGTTGCATTTACAAATTTAACAACTTTTGTTTCACATGGGGCTTTTGGAAATAAGGCAAAGTTAAACTTGATCTAATCAACTTAAGTCCTGATTCAGTCCAAAATATGGTGTCTCTAACAAGAGGTGCTATGAACTGTGCCTGGTAGCAAAACCAAGATTCCTGTAAGGAATATTAACTGACTTGAAATCTAGATATAAGCAGCAATTCTGATGATGGTGTTGGAGGCAACGTGACCATCTGGCTCTCTAGCTGCAGAATACAGATCTCACCCTCACAACAACATAGAGAAGTGGGCCACAGAGCCAGGGCAAAGCTCACACCGTACTGGCATATGAGAAATCCTTTTTTGAAGAAGTGTTCCTGAGCCTGAAGTGCATGTGCTGCCTGCTGAAATCCGTGCATAAAATACCCCGGGCACACCTGGAAGAAAGATGCAACTTCAAGGTAATAAACTTCTGTAAGTGAGGAGTTAATGCTGATATCTAGAAGTAGGAATTCCAGCATTATTTGTTCCTCACAGCCAATGCATTTTACCAGAGGATTATGATGCTGTGTCTGGAACAGGAATGTCATTCATTTAAAACACTGCAACTCGAAATAGCTGTAGAGACTTGGTTTTGACCATAAATAATTGTGGGCAGAGATTTGCAGTAAAATACTGTGAAGCCACATCCACCTTTGTGTTTTGGGGTATATTATTCCTCGTGTAGGTAAAAGTGAGTCTCACTGAAGCACAATTTCCTGATTACTAATTCTTCACATGTTGGATGGTTTTTTCCATGTTGAAATAGAATAGGGTGGCAGAGGACAAAAGAAGCTCCCCAGAACTTTACAGGGTGTTTACCTGCACAGGTTCGCAGGGGGCCAGAACAGCAGCATGGACAGCAGACTATAAGCACATCATTCAGATTAGGGAATTATGAAATTGTGGGGTTTCAATTCAATCTCACTGGGAGCTTTTCTTGAGTCTTTTTTTGTCAGAACATTCCATTTTTTTTTTTGTTTTATTTCCTCAAGGAAATTTTTTTGGAGTATAAGATCAGCTTTATGTTTTCAATGCAGTTTTGAGGACTTCCACAAATCATAGCATTTCAGCATCCTCAGTATGAGAAATGACATTAATGTGGTTTAAAACAATAAGGGGATATTCATGACACCAAACTACAGACTCATAATTTAACCAATTAAATTAGGTGCTCAGTCTTTTTAGGCCCTGTCTATCAGAGGAGAGAGGTTCCTGCTCTTCAAACACTCTCTGAAGGTAATAATATAGGTTTGGGAAGCTCGGTCACCTCTGTTAATAGTATAAGAGCAGGTAAATGCTTTCTCATTTTTACCTCGGTTAATTTCCAGAATGGGCCATATACAACCTGTACAAGCTGATCTTTCCACTGAATCACTGACCTTCATCCATGGTAAAGAAAAAAAAAATCCCTACTGAAATCACTTTGAGCATGTGATACCAACCTGGAAAACTCCAGAATTTCAACATAGATTTGGTCAGATTTCAAAAACTTGGCTTTGACCACAGTCATTTAGACAGAAGCAGAATCCTCCACTTAATGCAGATGTGAAGAATGTTCCAAAAGGTGACCTTATGAATGTCAGTATTCTGACAGTGCCTGAAATTTTTTGTATGAATAGTGATTAAAATTGGTAATGTATCTGTATACCACAGTCCTGGTAAATAAGGTTTACATTTGTATGTCATTAAAAGAAACCTGTCATATTTTAATTATGTTCTGAATCTTAGTCTTCTATCCAGAATAATCATAATTTTTCTGAGCATTAAGGAAATAGCTTCAAAGATGACTGTGGTTATTACAGATATTTTTAAGTTGCCATACAATGAAAAATATAACTTAGAAGGAGTGGGACTGTGTCAGTGCTCAGAGTGCAGAAGAGATTAAGAATGCCCAAGTGAAGATATATATATTTTTAAAAGAAGTCTTTACAATTTGCAAGTTTACAGGTGGGTTTGCATGTCTAAAACTTCAGACACAACCATGATGTAATGGATGTATGCTTGAAAAACAATGTAGTTGCAAACTTGAGTGGTGTTTAACTGTCCCATGTTTAAGGTCCAGTTTTGTTTGTATTTTTCGATGGCACTAACAGATACAAAATGTTTACAGAACTTGAATAAAGCAGAAGTGTAGCCTTCTGCAGGGGGTAGTACATTTAGATAATGGTAACAGTTAAGATTATCTGGAGCTTTATACATCTATTATGCTTTTAATCATTGAAGAATGTGGCTTATCCTGTCTGGTGACAGACTAGGAGGAAGATAACATATGGAGTTCATTTTGTGGTATTTCTGACCCTCATTTCCATTTGGGCAATACTGAAACTGCCTGGAAATGAGATGCAAACATCCCCTCCTCCCTCCATCTTCGAACAGCTGGTCCCTTTCATCTCCAGCTATATATGCCACACTTTGTGCAAAAATTACATTCCCAAGGGGACTGTGGTGGGTTAGCAGGGCTATCCACGCATACATCAGTGTGTAAGCTCTGCTCTGTTATCAGTGACCTCAGTCCTCCCTTATCTGTCTGTGTCGCACCAGTTTAGTGATTGCTGTGCAGAGGGGAAGCAGCAGCGATCTGTAGTTGAGAACGAGCAAGGAAAACAAGCAGCAGAAAGCCTGCACCTACAGGGCCTGCCTTGCATTCCGTTGCGTCAGCACAGGAGCAGATACACCAGAGAAAATGGGTGTCATACAGAGCTTTTCACAGTGCACTTTAAAAGTTCTTCTCATCACAGAAATTATTCTCTCAGTAGTATACAAGCTATAGAGTGGTAAAGATAGTGAAGAATGTAGCTAAGCTTAAGTCTGTAAATCCATTTAAATCTATAGTACTTTCA
>VZTV01006103.1:0-23039 GCA_013400875.1 Anhinga rufa | reverse complement strand
TTTAGTACAGGTCCCTGAATAATCTTCTGGTAACGTAACAATGCTTGCTCTGGGTACGGTGCGTGATTCGTACAATAGCTTAGCAATGAAATGTCTGTGCTGTGGTGTGGAAGGGTTGGGGTTTTTTTTTGGGGAGTGTTTTGTTTTGGTTTTTATTCTTTTTGGGGGTGCATGGAGGGGAGGAGGCTTGGTTTTTGTTCTTGTAATGTCAGGTGGAGGAGGCATTATGCCCAAGTAGATCATGGGAATCTGTAAAGGTATTTTTGCTACTAAAAACTGTCATTTGCTTATATTGGCCTATTTGGGAAATAGTAGAAGTAGCACTACTATTGCAGTTTCATAAAAATTTTGAGTAAAAATAAGAAATGTAATAAGTGTGTTGAATAACACAGAATTTTAAAGTTTGAAATTGTTTATTGTAAATTGATGTTGATACCATAGATTACTGACAAAAAGGTTTTCTGTGGTTGAAAAAAGAAACTGTGCTGAAATTGATGATTTAGGGGGCTTTTTCCTTTTTTAAATTTTTTTGCAGACTCTGGCTCATCTGACAGTGAAGCAGATGAATCATCCGAAAAGAATTTGAATGAAGAATTTTCTCCAGAAACTTCAGAACTGGAAAAAAGTGAAAAACTACATGATGAGAAGCTAGATGAAGAAAACCCAAAGATTCCTCATGCATTGAAAGAAAATGACAGGACTCAAGTACAGCCATTAGAAACGCTGAAACTGGAAGTTGAAGAAAGTGAACAAATTGTTCAGATTTTTGGAAATAAAACAGAACAAATAGAAGAAATCAAAAGAGAGGCTGAAAAATCACCTAAAGGAAAAGGGAGGAGGAGCAAGACAAAAGATCCCTGTTTAGAGAATGTGAAGATGGCACCAGGAAGCCAAGAAGAGGTGGCAAATGAATCTCTTACAGAACCTGAAAGATTAGAAGCGTCTTCCTTGGACTGTAAAGAGATTTCCAGCACTACTGAAAGTGAAACAGAACCTTCTACGAAAGATAAGAAGCTTTTAAAAAGGAAAACTTCAGAACAGGCATCGCCTGAGAAGAGGAATCGACGAGAGAGTGAGATGGAAGTGCCAAATATTGTATCTGAAGAGAGGACCAATGAATGTACTGGAGCAGAGGAATGTAGAGGGCTGAATGTTGAAGAGTCCCTCAGAACTGAAAACGAAGAAATGCCATCCCTGGTGGCAGAATCGGTTCAGCACGGTCAAGAGCTGAGGAATGAGAACTTTGAATGTCCATCTGAAGAAAATGAGAATGTTCCCTTAAAAGATGAGGATGATGCAATGCCTCAGATTGGTCCTGAAACTTTGCTCTGCCATGAAGTAGACTTGGATGACTTGGATGAAAAGGAGAAGAGCAGTAGTGAAGACACAGTATCAGAAAAGCCAGACCCTAATGCTTCAAATTCAAATCCATCTGCCTTACCCCCTGCCGTCCAGTCGGGCTTTTCAGTGGCTTCGCCTCTTACTCTTAGCCAGGATGAATCCCGCAGTATCAAGAGCGAAAGTGACATGACTATTGAAGTCGACAGCGTGGCAGAAGAGTCTCAAGAAGGTCTCTGTGAGAGCGAGTCTGCTAATGGATTTGAAGCCAGTACTATGTCAAGCAATTGTAGCATAGCCGTGCAAGAAAGAGACATCGGAGAGAAAGGTGAGCACTTCCTGTGAAAAGTCATTCTCTGCTGCAGTGATTCCTGAAGTCGTCTTAAGGCTGGTGGTACTTTGCTAAAAATTACTGGTTTGTTTTGTATTCTTCTTTTTAATTTCTTTGTCACTTATGAGAAAAGCTTGTTAGTTAGCAGAAATATTTGAGGTGTCTTCTCTTTTCTTTCTTCTCATTTAGGTCAAAAAAGACCCAGTGATAGCAATAGTGGAACACTGGCAAAAAAACAAAAGCGTACTCCAAAGCGAACAAGTGCTGCAGCCAAAAATGAGAAGAATGGAACAGGTACATTTGTGGGGCGGGGAGAGGGGGAAGGTTATGCCGACCTATAAACATGTGTAAGGGCCCACTGTCCTCACTGTTACATGTTGTTTCTGTTGGATGGGACTTCCTTGTCAGGGCTTTTCATTATTATTCATCATTATCATTGGCTGTTAACCGGAGAGAACTTACCAGCTCCGTGGTAGCAGTGTTACTAGGAAATCTCTTGGCTATTTTTAATTACTTCATTAGGAAAAACTTTTAATAACTATGTGTATTAGCAGTTACTAAATATTTACAATTATGCTGATTTTTATGTATGGGGTTGGTTATGATTTTGTGAAAGGGGAGCTTGTTCTGAATAGAAGCATCTCCTGTAAAGTCTTCCGATAGGTGTTTCTCATGGGGAAAAAGTGCATTTATGAAGTACAGAAAAAATGTTTGACGCTAAAGAATAACTTTTCAGTGAGAGGAATCTTGTGTGGTTTTATCTCGAGTATGTGACTTATCTTTTAACTTGCTACAGAAATCTGGATTTCTGTGTTTCTGTAGCTCATTTTTGGTGATCATTGTATTGAATGAGTCAATATATTTAGGCCTTGTGGCAGCAGTGTTACAATTTTTAAATATCAAACTAAAATATTAATTATCTGACATACAATATTCAGACATATTTAACATGCTCGTGTAAAACTTGGCAATTATTGTGGGAATATAAAATATTTGCATATATCAGCGTATAATTTGCTGTTACAGGTTAAAGCTTTTATGCTTTTAGTCATGTTTCAGAACTGTTCCTTTAGGTATGTAATGCAATTTGGAAAATACACACAATCATGTGCTACCTAACTATATTAATGCAATTATAATCTTTAAATAGGGATTCTAGTGTCTGCTTTATATTAAAACCCCAAATATGTGACTTAAGATAGTTTAGCAGTGCTCTAATATTCTTATTTTATATAAGTTGCTTCATTGTTTCTGTAAAAAAAAATAAATATCTGGCAGTTTTTAACTGAGGGTCTGGTCAGCCCGTGACTTCTCCTGCATTAATGATCAGTACACTTGAGAGTTCAGTGCATGTTGTGTCTGATAAGGTTATATGTTGAATCTGATATGGTTTTTCTTGTCTGCATTCTGGGATCTTCTGAGCAAGAAGGAGTTTTTTCTTAATTTTTTCTGACTATAACTACAATTTTTAAAATGTCAGGGTTTTTTTCTAAAGCCCAAATACATTTCTCTTACTGCAGGGCAAAGTAGTGACAGTGAAGACCTTCCTGTCCTGGACAGTTCAAGTAAATGTACTCCCGTAAAACACATAAATGCATCCAAACCACAGAAGATTTCTCGATCACCTGCAAGAGTGATGTCACCTCACATCAAAGACGGAGAGAAGGATAAACACAGAGAGAAGCACCACCACCAGAATGCTTCGCCTAGAGTATACAAATGGAGTTTTCAGCTCAGTAAGAATTTTTTAAGTGACTTGATTAGAGGGAATTTGTTCTGAAAGAAAAACATGCAAATTTGTGTATTCTAAATGAGGTATATGCCTTTTATGGTGTAGTTATGGAAGTGTGTTATCTTTCATGCTGTGTCTTGTATACTCTTAAGAATTGCATTCATTTGTTTAAAATCACCTTGATGAAGCTATTTTTTCTTTTCTTCCCACTTTTAAGATGAACTAGACAATATGAGCAGCACTGAAAGGATCTCCTTCTTACAAGAAAAACTACAGGAAATACGAAAATACTACATGTCCTTGAAGTCAGAAGTAGCAACCATAGACAGGAGAAGAAAACGATTAAAAAAGAAAGACAGAGAAGGTAACTTTCAGATTTGCTTTATGCTTCCTATGAGAAGTTAATTTTCTTGAAAATTCATAAAGCAATTTGAGTTTAATTGACAGTATTTTTGAAAAAAAAAAAGTGCTATCGTCTGTTTGTACGTATACATATTTAGAAAGAATATTTGTGGCTTTTCAGAACTTGAACCTAACATAAACATTCACGGACTATTTTAGAACTGTGTATTAGAAACTTGGACTTCCTAGTGCAAGCTCGGTCTGAGTTTTCAATCAGTGTAATGAGTCATCTGATTGATCTTTTCAGTTGGTCTGTGATGCAGAAAGGGTAAGGTTACTCGTCCAGTTTACGTGAAATAGCAGTGAAAGCAATTGACAGACAATCCGTATTGGTTTTCTGTGACTGTGCCACTTCTTTGACGTCTTTTAAACAACCTACTAACAAAGGAAACCTTCATTCTGACATGTACTTTGATAATCTGATGCTGATCTGTTGTTCTGTATATTCAGTGTCACATACAGGAGCATCCATGTCATCTGCTTCATCAGACACTGGAATGAGTCCATCATCATCTTCTCCTCCACAAAACGTGCTTGCTGTAGAATGCAGGTGATACACATTTCTCTGCCTTGCCAGCAGCTTGCTGCCATGGACTTAAATCCTGAAATTCAGCCACAGAAAGCACTCAACTGGTTTGACATTGCCAAGTATATTCTGTACACACTTCCACTGCTGGACTGTACCTGTTCTCCCCTCCTACCCTCTTCTTTTGTTTAATTTACTGTTCAGAGAAATTAAGCTCGTTGGTAACTGAAGGTTTGTAGGCACAATGTGACATGCTTGTCATTGTGTTTGGTTTTGGTTTTGTTTTTTCTTTTCTTTTTTTTCTTTTTTTCTTTTTTTGTTAATGCAGAGAAAGGGCACTTATCAAATTTGAAAAGTTATGTCCAATGAAGCATTCAGGTGTTCTAGGGAGATCTTAGAAAAGCAAGTGCACCAAACAGACATCAGAGTATTATCAAAAAGAAGTGAGTAACTGCTGCACTTTCACCGAGCTGTACGGTAACTCTTGGTGAGTAGTTCCTCTTTGTGGAAGCACTTGCTATACAGAACTGCCAAAGTATGTGTTCAGCAATGTGCCCAGTTCTAAAGGTGTAAATGGGACAAAATAAATTGTGAAAGGAAGTGTAGTTGACTGAAAACTACAGTTGTAATAAGTCTTCCACTTTTTATAGGATTTTTGAGCACACAATTATGCAAATATTTTAATGTTTATTAATGTTTACAGTGGAATTGTGAATAGGTTTTCAGTGGACTATCTTATCCCTTGACAAAAATATTTTGTCTTTTTTCTATGTAATTTCAGAGTTTTTATTTTGTTACAAAAAGACGAAAAATGAAATATATAACAACAATGAAGTTATTTAACAAGATTTCTAAAGCTGAAATTTTTGTGTAAAATAAGGTATCTTGCAACTTGTTAAATATATTTATTCAGACATTGGATGTTGTATTTTTATGTATTTTTTAAAATATTAATAAAATTGGAAAAAAAATTCTAGGTTAGTTCACTCTTTCGATAAAACATGCTTATCAGTTATGGCTCTTAAGGAGGTTGTATCCAGTAGCCACGCCTGTATTTCAGATGGGTCTGTCTACGTATCCTCCACACCATAGGAGATCTGTAAGCGGGCATCTGGATTAAACGATGACTTTATTTGGAAACTTTGGCAGTCCTAGTACTTATATTGTTTTGAGGAACAAAATTTATTGGGTTGCCCTTAAGATACTTTGTCACAAGTTCTTACGTTTGCTATACTGCCGAATGAATTTATATCTCCCAAAGTTGAGATGCGACGATAAAGTAAAGCAACTGTGTATGCTTTGTCTGTGGATTGTCCCACAGATGGATACAGTTTGTAAATAACTCTTCCAAAACCATGTATTTAAAACAATTTGCATATACATTATGTATAAAAGTGATTTTTTTATCAATTTTTTTATTCATGTTTGTACATTGAAAGGGGTTCTTAACCCCTTTTTCTGTGTTTAATATGCTGTAGAGTAATAACATAGATGCTCTAGACTGTATATCAGGATATTCTGGTTCACACGGCAGAAGGTCAGAACGAAACACTAGTGATGGCGTAGCATTACTAAAATGGATGTTTCTTGAAATTTCATTTTACAACATTTGTCAACTTGTGATTCCAATTCCTTCCATTTTCGCAGAAAATTAAAGAAAAAGTACTCTTGTAAATGCACTTTTTCTGTCTTTTCTTAAGCAAAGCAGAACTATTTCAATGTAAGATAAATATGGAGCTCACTAGACAGCATTAATAAAGGCCATGTTTTAAACATAGGCTTTATATTCTATTTTTATTTAAGTGATTGTTCTTGTAAATGTCTGGACTTACCTAAATAGGAAAAATTACTCTCCATAAATTGTAAAGACTTTTTCCAGAGCTAACTTTTACTGTTAATCTTACAATAGCTATGAATAAAAAGCAATACTCATTTAAAAGGAAATAACATGGGTCACATTTTCTCAGATTACCTTCCATGTTTAATATTTGCAGAAGTAAATTTTCAATTCAGTGAAATAATAGGATGAATTATATCTTATGCAGATATCTAACCTCTGTCTACAAACTGCGTGAGATCTTAAACAGGCGTGTACGCACGCTCAGCACGTGCAGGTGATGGATGAGCTCTGAACCGTCTGCGCCTCAGGGCAGATGTTGGCAGCGTGCACGCTGACTGCTCCTGACCTCGCAGGAATGGTTAAAGTACTGCATGGAAGACTGAAGGTATGGTCCCATGAAACACGGAAACCCATTCTAACAGACGGACATGGGGAATCCGTACTTCCTCTTCCCACCTGCTTGCCGTGCACTGGTACTCAGCAGACAGACAGACAAGACAGACACCCCCCAATAACAACTAACATTACTATTCTGGCGGAACGCTAAACCTTCAAGAAAAGGCAGATGACTTTTGCCAAGCCACTGGCAAAGCCTCTAGCGTGTTACTGATTTCCTAGTTTTATCTTTCTGGCAAGAAGCGTATCGGTGAGCCAGGTTATTCAGTATATGTTTAAATTAGTTTCTTAGGACATTTAAAAATACCGTAGGGAAAAGATTAACTGGATAATATGTTATAACTGTACTTAGAGGCGGAATCAACAAGAAACCCTAATAGATCTTTTATTTCTAACTTTGCTATAATCCCCTTATTTCTGCTTTGTCGACATAAAATAAATTCCACAGTGTCTTCCAATGCCTTGAATGAAAGTTTATGCTGTTGAAGACGCAGCAACTATGATTACACTGAATTGGGATTATTTTTTTAATAAGAGATTAGGTATCATGTTTGCAAGAGCAATCAAAAATAAAGTACCCTCTTGGCAGGCTTCATGCTCTTCCCCTTCCTTCTAATCTTTTACAGTTTTTCTCTGAATGATATATGTTATTTCAAGCTTAGTTAAGTTTAAAAATATATAATTAAAATTATTATATCAAACACTGTTAGAACTGTTAAAAACAACAGGGGCTGTAAGATAATTCAGACTTTCCCCCCACCTCCTGCAAGTGATACAAAGAACTGTCAGATTTTTGTCAGACTTATTAGTTTTGAATTAGCATATATCTCAAAGTTGAAAAAACTTGAAACATTTGCATGCAACGACATAAGGTAAGAAAAGATTAATTTCCTGACTTTAGTTTTTACTTTCTTTCCATAAAGTACACCAGCGACATGGATGCTAATGAGTTTTTATTTTCTCTCTACTGTGCAAGTTTAGCAACACCCAGTTAAACCTCCACTTATTTCTGGCTCCTCCATCAGGTTGCTCGTGTTTGAGAAACCTTCCTCAGTCAGGCAGGAGGAGCAAAGATCTCGGAACAATAATAACAAGCCCTTATTTCAACAGAGGTTAAACATTTACAGTAGTAATTAGTAGTGAAAGAAAAGCCTAACAAAGGGAAACGCAAGTGTGTATCATCAGGAAGCATAATGTGTCTGACCTTCACAGGGAGCAGCAAAGACCTTTAATTTGAAGGACAGCAGTGGAGAAGAAAAAGTGATTAAATCACTTCTTCGCTGTTGTGGGATTTTGCACAAGTTCCACTTGCATCTAACTTTTCTTAAAGCTGCAGCATTGGAGTACGCTGGGCAGAAATTTTTAAAATGGGTACATACTCTCATGTGCTGTGTAGGGAGCCACATAGTAATGGCTACCGAAATTACGCAGGATGGCTTTGGCGGGGAGCTGGAAAGAGTTTCTGAATCTCCGGACTGTCAGCTCCTGTGTCTCGGTCAGACTATCCGCTCCTGAGAGAGCCTCTTTCTCCAGATAGGTTTGTCAACCAGATGGAATTTCACAGTAGGAAAATGAATATTCTTATAAAATGTTCTTCTTTTCCCCGTTAAAAATATTCTTGGATAGCTGAGGCAGCCAAATGGGTTCTCTGGGCAGCATTTACTGGATTTCTTTTACAGCAGTAAGTTTAAGAAATGCTGCTGTTCTCTTTTTAAGAAAAGAGCACGTTTGGTTTGATCGCTGGAAACAAATCTGACAGATGAGCTGGAAGACAGATTCACAAGCTGAAACAGAAGATGGGTGCGTTAACAAAAGTATGTCACTCTCCCCTTCCATTTTGCAGATATTGTGCAGTAAAATCTTGGTTATTTTTACCTCTCGGTGCTTGGGATTTTATTATTTGCTACAATGTGCAGGATAAAGACTACCTCTGGAGATGTAAGGAATACCATAAAGCAGTGGAACCAATGGGGATGGTGCCAGGAGCTGACTCACTGTAATTCCAGGGCTTAAGAAAAAGACATTTTATAATTAGCTCACATTATTTATCAAGCTACTGCCCTCAAATTTTGAGTAAATCTGTCATTCTACCATATTATCTTCCACCAAATAGGATGGTTTTTTTTAAGAGGTCTCTGGGAGAGTTTAAAATTATTCACCCTTGTTAGTCACCAGTAAGTAGCTGGTATTTATTGGGGTTTTTTTGTTTGTGTTGGAAATCCATGAGTTCCACAAGCATTTATTAGTCTCATCCATTGCTTTGGAGGACTAGGTAAATTCAGTTTTTTGTGTTAACAGTGTTACTGGTCTGAATATGTGCTTGTTTTAATGCAGCTGAGTGGTGGATTTTGTGATTAGTCACAGCCCGATGCCAAATACTCACTGCATTGTCATTTAGAGAAAACTGCAAAGATACGGCAATCTTAACTGTGAAAGCAGACCGTTTCTCACCGTTTCTAAGAATAGGGCTCTCCTGGCTTCCTCTTGGTTTTGAATTATCCCAGCCCTATTTATGTTGCTATTCCTGCTTCTTCCCATTTTCAGAGAAATCCTGCTTTCTGTCGGAGCAGAGCTGTGTGGTTGGTTCTGCTTCAGGTCTGCAACCACCTGCCATTTATATTAGCAGCACCGTTACGCTGTTGCGTATCCTGTACCAATAGTTATCAAAGGTAAAAAAGCGTCTGTCTTTGGTTTATACACTTGATTTTTAATTCACCAGTAGAGCTCACTCATGAAAAAAAACACGGAAGCCTCGTGCTGCTTTCATTCCTTGCCAGCGAAGGAAATCAGCACTAGAGCTCCCTTACAGCTGTGAAAACCTGCAGGTTGTCTGTCAGCTTGACTCCCGCTCGGAGCCGTGCTGGTGAGGGACACGGTTAAGTGTTACTGGCGATGTCTCTCTATTTCCCTGCTCTTCAGAGTAACCCAACATCGTTTCCACTCCAGCCCCGTCAGTGTCTTCAGCTATTTCTAAACTACTCCTCGTCTAATCCCTCATCTGGGTACAGCTTGACCTAATTTGCCGTGATCCTGCCAGCTCTGCCAGTTACGTAAGGAGGGGTAAGATGTGGAATTTGTATGAAATACTTTGTTATATTGAAGAAGGGTGGATTTTTTTTTCTTTTTAACAAGCCACCTGTTTACATGCATGCGCAGCTTAAAACCATATCTCCTGATGCGCCTTTATTTCCTACAAATTACTTCCCTCACGAACGGGTAAGGTTTAAAGCTATTTTACAGGAGAAAAAAAGAAGAAAAAACCCAAACCCGCAATTCTTTCTGCTTACATTCTGCTTGCCACCCTGCGAGTGACCACCATGTGCCACCCCAGCAGCTTCTCCATGGAGTACTGCTTTTTATATCAAGCCCCTGTCGTGTCAGGTCTCTTACAACTGTTTTCTGCCCTCTTCATTCTTTCCCATTTCAGTTTATGGCTCTGTCACGGCGGTGGCTCCAGGCGGTGGCTCCAGCTGGGCAGCCTTCCCACCGCCAGCCCCCACAGCGAAATGGTGCCTCTCCCGCCATGGCCGCACCCCGTCACCTTTGTCACCTGCCTCCAGCTGCAGCACTTCGCTTCCCTACGCGTCCTGAAGGCAATAAACACCTGTAAGAAACCTGTAGGGTTTTTTCTTTGCTCCACACGCAGCCGTCACGCTGGGCCCTCCCATAGCCGCGGGCTGTAACCTCCTGCTTGAGCGGCCGCCCTGGGCCAGGCCACCCCGCTCCCCGCTGAGAAGGGACGCTCCGCGGGGCGGCTGATGGATGGGGTCCCCGCAAAGGCCCCGGGGGAGGAGGTGGCGGGAGTGAAGTGCCACAGCTCTTCTCCTCGGGCCCCACCGCCGTCCCCAGGGGACCCGTGTCCTCCATGGGGCAGAGGTGCTTTCTCCCTGAGACCTAAGCAGGCCCCACAGCAAAAACACGGCAGGAGAGGCAGCCAACCTCCATTTCCTACCGATAAGGTGGTTGGAGTGTGCCTTGCTGCGAAGGAGGCTTGAAACCCTCTTCCCTCAGCCACGACTCGGAGCAGAGCTCCCGGCAGGTCCCCAGGGCAGCGGCACGCACAGAAAGACAGGAAAAGGGTCCCTAATTCCATATCCCAGTAAGGGCAGGATCTGTGAAATACAGAAATAGCCACCAACTGAATTTCTGCTTTGACTATTTGAAATCTAGATAAGCTCCCCTTGGCATTACATAAACCAACGGTGATATGTCAAGTATACTACCTTAAGTATTTACACAGGCAGCCCAGCCCCCTCAGCAGTCCTCTTGCTTTCCTTCACATTAAAGCGAGTTACAGAATAAAAAATTATAGCCATGGTCTGTTCAAGCGTTGTATAAGTGTAGACTTTTCTAAGAGTCATTTAGGGTCTTTCATATGTCTTTCAGTTACACCTGTTTTCTGTATGTGAGAAATCCTGGGAAGAGACTTGACCATCATTTGACGGTCCTACAGTCCTGAACTACTGAAGCTTGAATGTCAAATGCTCCCCGTTGCGTTTACAGGAAGAACCTAACATCAAAAATGCTAAGGAGCACAAAGTTGGAAGTCAAACGTAATTTTTAAAAAATTCTAATATTTAGCAGAATTGTAACGTTATTTAGAGTACTTTTAACACTGTCTTCTTGAAACCTGAGTACACAAAAATGCCTCCTTGCACTGAAGTTGCAGCCACGCTCTATCTCTGGGCATTAGGTATTTAACCCACGCTTCCCTTACAGAACATTGCAGTCGCATCCTTTCCTTGCCTTCCATATGAGAGTTCAGAAATTGAAGCTCTCACCAGGGGTTATAGAAATTAGGACTTTGCTCCTATCCTTGAGAGAATTCAAGGGACCTCTTTTATAATCTTCCAGGTGACTGATCTGATCACTGCCAGTACCACTGATGCACCGGGCAGTCCAGAGCAAGGCCCTCCTTTGACCCTTCCTGTTGAATCTGTTGTATTTTCTGTGGGCTGACTAGTAATTGCATGCTTTTCTAGCCGTTTGGTTCAGAGGCTCATTTCAGCAGGAAGGATCTGTTGTTCCTGTCTCTGCTGCAATGAACATCACCTCCAAATGAGCATCTGCACACTAGCCCCATCTCATCAAGCCAGCTTTTGGCAGGCTGCGCTGCTGTTGCCTTCTCTCCCCTCCTGCCTCCACTCTGGCTCACTTTTTCACAGCTTTCTCGGTATTCCTTCCTCAGCAGCCCTCCATTTTTCACCCTTTGCCCCTCCTTCCATCAGAATTGGTTCCATTCCTGCACCTAACCTAATATGCCTCATCTAGGTGAGTCACCTACTCTCCCCACACTTTATCTTAAATACTGTTGCCTTTCAGTTCGGATCCGGAGGCGATGCTGTATTCTCATCTTTATTCTGATTTTGGCTGTGCGTTTCACGATGCTGTGCAAACGTGAAGCTATTCAAGAGGAGGGATGGAGAACGCTCCAGATCAAGCTATGGCACAGAGGTTAGAATACTCTGCTGGGAGAGAAAACGTGCTGGCCCGCCTGTGTCATCATTCCCAGCCTTCACAGCGGACATCCATCCAGGCACTGCAGAAATACCGATTCTTGCATTTGCAGTTAAATATTTTTGAGAATTGGGTGCTGGGAGATCTTGCCCCAAGGAGGAAAGACCAGCTGCGATGCTTTGACAATACATGCTGGTAAAACCTGTGAGGGGGGCACTAAAACGCTTCGTGTCATGAATCATTCTCAACCCAAAAGTCCCGTTAACAAAATCTTACAGATGCTGTTTTCTAAGTGACATGATTTGAGGCAGCCTTCAGGGTGTGCTAACTCACCAAGGAAGCAAAGAGAAGTCAAAGCTCAGCAAAGCAAGTTAACCTCTTAAGAATATTTTCACTGTTGCTTTCTGCACCACCTGTTTGCTTTAGTTACATGGATGCACTTTATCTCCGAGCTAAAATATATTTGTATCGTCTTTCTTCCGTCACCTCCATTGAAAGATGTGGAAAGATGGCAACATTTTTTGAGTGAAACAGAGCTGGGACAAAACTGGTAATCCAAAAGAGTAAGCCAGTGACTCCATCCCCATCTGCACCTTTGTGCAGTAGCATTGCAACTTATTTTCCACTTTAGTTAGCTTTGAAATAGTCCTAAGGCTGAGGGGGATCTCCTCGGTGCTTATCAGTGTCTGAAGGGCGGGTGTCAGGAGGGTGGGACTGGGCTCTTCTCAGCGGTGCCCGACGACAGGACAAGGGGCACCGGGCACAAGCTGGAACACGGGAAGTTCCACTGACATCTGAGGCAAAACCCCTTTGCTGTGCGGGTGCCAGAGCAGCGGCCCAGGCTGCCCAGAGAGGCTGTGGAGTCTCCTTCCCTGGAGCCATTCCCACCCCGCCTGGACGCGGTCCTGTGCCCCCTGCTCTGGGGGTGCTGCTCACGCAGGGGCTGGACGGGGGGAGCTCCGGAGGGCCCTGCCAGCCCCCACCGTTCTGTGATTCTGTGATAAGCACATTGCTCCTGCGGAAGGCAACAGTTTTTGTCCTGCCAGCTTCATTTCAGGGCAGCAGCTATCAACCCAATGCTCATACTTCCAGTCACGCTTTTCATCCCACCTACTTGTTTAGTGAGCATGGGGAGAGGCAGGGCATGTGACATCTAATTAGATTTTAAGAGTATGTTTTCCTGGGATAACACTGGGCTAAGGCAGCTTTAGAACTGGAGTAAAAGGAAACCGGGGAACCAGAAAGCGAGTAATGTATTAACTAAGTCACTCTAATACTTGCTTAACCTTTTGTACAGTAAATCTCTCTTAACAAATATTTAAACATCTTCCTATCACCAAATCCCCAAACACTGAAACATGAGGGAAAACTGTGATGGTTTTTTTTACCCCCACCTCCCTTCAGCCCCAAGGACATGAACATCCTCTAATCACATCACTTAAACTCTTCAGTTGCTTTTCTAAGCGACTGTCCTCTTTGCACACTGAGGTACAATGGAAAATGGGATGATTTCAATCATGCATTACTTTTGAACGTTTAACAAAAAGACTGCTTTAAAGAAAGCCTTAAATCTTTACTATGGAGATATTATTTCTAATTGGCCATAATATTTGTAGCCTAATTGTAGCAAACAATCTAGACATTATTAGCCTGTTATTCCTTTGAAAAAATAAGACATTGGAGACTCGCTGCCTTATTTGGGCTCTTTTTTAGCCTTTGCTATTTTAGAGTTAGCTCTTAGCCATCTCCAAGGTAACAAGGCACGGGCTATGTAGGAAAGAGCTGTGATACAGCTAGTACAAAACACATGTAAATGAGACTGTAGGAACATACTTGTTTCTTCTACCTTTGAAAGGCACGTGAACAGATTTCTGTGGAGCTTGGGCAGCAGCAGCAAGCAGAGCAGCGCCCGGTGCAAACAGCAGGTGTACTGTGCTGCAGGCAGGGCCTAGTAATAATCCGCAGCCCAGACAGCTGAGAGTTGAGTAGTAAAGAAAAAAAGACAGGCAGGAAATGATTCTTTCAAACTGCTGCTGGAAATAAAAAGCAATGGAGAAGGTAACAACAAAGAAGCATGTGGGCAGGCTTCCTGCCACTTCTGTTCCTTACTGTTGCCTTTCTACCCAACAGAACCTGGCAGCTGACATGACGTAGCTTTGCTTCAGTCTTCAACGCTTGAAATCACAAAATCAATATGGTAATCCTGATGTTCGGTTCCTTTTGTTAGTGAATTTTATTAGTTAGAGCTAAAGTAAAATGTGCCGGTTAGCTATCACTCTACTACACTAACAATCTGGCTGCAGGATTTCAGCTATCAAGATCCCTTCAAAGGACCGGTGATTTTTTCTAAACCAAAACCACCACCTCAGAACAGCTACCTTCCACAAACTTCTCTCTGTACTCATCCAGCAGCAAAAGAGGCATCGTTTTGTGCATACCTCGTGCTTTCTGTTGGCATTCACAGAATTCAAGGAGAAAACTGCCAGCACGCCCAGTGCTTGGAGCGCATCACGCTTGCATCAGGCAAGGAAGCTGGGTTTGGAGGGCTCTTGGGGTTCCCCGAGGGAAATGAGGAGTGCAGAGAAGTTGCCTTGGGCACCAGTGCAGCTAATGACACACTCCTGTCCCTTGTAAATGGCCTGGTGAAGCATGAAGTGAACATAACCTAGGGATACGCTGGCAGAGCATCCCTGCCTACCGCAGCCCACTAGTTACAGCCGTTCTCTGCCATTTATAACCACCCTTGGCTCGACGCTCTCCTCATCACCCTCCAGCACTCCAGGAGAGTCAGAATGATCATGAGGCTCCGTGAGGGCGGCTCAGCAGAAGTTCTTCCCAAATTAAGAGAAATAACACATTCACAAATCCCCAGCTGCTGAAAGAAAGTCACTAATTCCATTCTCTATCAGCAACTTATGGTAGCTGAGGAGGAACGAGACCGCAGCAAACAAAACTCAAGCAGTGTCCTAAAAATGTGTATTTGGAAAGAACATACATACAAGTGTACAGTTCCCATTTATTTTTACTTGAATTAAATAAAAAAAATTTGCATTTCCCATAGTACACTTTTTTTCATCTGAACCAATCCTAGCAGAAAGGAAGTATAACCCTCCCACCCCCCTTGAAATTTAAACATACTCATCTGTGGGCCCTGGAAAAGTTTGTATCAATATTACTCCATTGTAGAGTGAAAAGGGCCTCAAACAGACTCCATTGCCAATCCAGCATGTTTAACCCTTCATCGTTTCCACTGTCTGAAGAGCATCTAGAACCCTCTTTTGGGTTGCTGGACGTACACCCCAACAGTAGAAAATCCAAAGCGTGTTCTTGTCCGATGAACACTGGCACTGCTTGTAAAGTCTGAACACAGTGCTCTTGTCTAACGAGGTTGGCCAAGCAGTCCTGCTTTAGCTGCCAGAGCTTCGTTCTGCTGAATATGGTACTCCTGAAATCTCATGGAGATCCTTTGTGTCATTTTTAAATACTTCTGTAGGCAGTGGTCTGAGCAAGTCATCTAGAGGAAGAGGGAAACAGAAGGCTTCAAACAGTAATTAAAACACTTCCCTAAACACGACCCAAGATATAATCGTATCCAGGGGTAAATGATTAGGTGACTACATCTCCTACTCTGTGTTAAGCCTCAAGATGGGGGCCTAACTGCACACAGCCTCTCTGTGCAGTGGAAAATGTGACGTTTAGGTTTTGAGGGATATCTGAAACATCTTTTAACATTCATTCTCATATGAAAGTCTTCATGGAAAACATCTCAGATCTAGGAGGTATTGCCATCTCATCCTTGGGCTCCTCTTGTGCAACTTAAGTATATAAAGCATTTTGTTTTGCAATAAATACTAAATCTATTGAATTATCTCTTTTTTTATTTCTGTTTACAAACACATAATATTTTTGACCGCCAAATATGGTCTACTGTGTGCTAGCTCAGTTTAACCTTTCTTTGACCTTGTTCCTATTAGCTATATTAGCCTTCTTGTAGTCGCTTGGTTAGCCTTCACAAAAGCCACGAGTACCCTGGGAAGCTCTATCAGCCAGCTAGACAGAGAAGTAAATACCAGGGCGTATTCCAGTCATGGTATTACTTTTTAAAATCAGAGGGGGATTTTTTCTTTAAGTATAGAGAAAGAGTTACAAGATTATTTCTGAGCAACAGTTGTACCAATTGGATATCCTGTATCATGGTTCCAAGCCTTGCTACCACTGTAAAAGTTAACACATTCAGATAGAAAGGAAAGACGACCACTTTGCAGGATTACTAGAAAACCAGAAATCACTTTGATTCTGCTCAGTATAAAAGGGACGTGAAAAGAAAAACCCATGCAGCTTTGCATACCACCCACGGCCCGCCCTTCTCTCTCCCTGACCTGGCATCAGCTAGAGCAAAACCTGTTAAGCAGGAGTTAAGTCTGACTAGGAAACAAATTCTGGAACTATCCCCAGAGGGCGTGGTATTTGCGATATGGTGCCCAGGGGGGAAGTCTAGACTTGCATCGCAGACTTGCTGTAGGGAAAGAGGTCAGAAGCTGTTTTGTCAAATGTAGAATCTCAAAGGAGATTCATGGAGATATTCATCTTAATGATTTAATAAGAAACTACAACTTTCCGTAGGAACATAGGAATTTCCAGACCAGATCAGACCAGTGGTCTTATCTAGACCAGTGCCCTGTTTCCATCAGGGGCAAGAGCCAGATGATCTGCAAGAAACCCCATAACGGATAATTACGGACAAAACTTCCCGTAAGAAAGTTTCTTCCTAGCCTCCATCCTTAACAAATGGCTCCTGAACTGCCAGACACGGCCCCTCAGCAGCTCACAGAAGCAAAAAAAAAAAACTACATTAAAATCAGCATCTAAGAATATTTTTTTGCATCTAAATAATCTTACTTCCCCTCCAATGAGCACTCTCTGGTTTTGGATCCCAGGTCTTTTAATGAAAGACTAGAGGAACTGTTATTTTTAAAGAAATTCTAGTAACACTTTGGGTAGCAGAAGAAGGAAGATAATCCTCTACTGGGAATCAAATACCATCCCAGAAGGGTAAAGAGGTTGTGCCACTAACTTCTGTCAGTTCTGTTAACTGACACTCCTTGTATTGTTCAAGCAATTCAAAACGAGCTGGTAAGAGACAGTAAGACCACCTTATCCATAATAACTCTGACCTCCTGTAGTCAATACAAGCTCCCCTAAAGCAGATGCAGAGAAGATCAGGGAAACAAGGAATCTGCCTTGGGAAGCTAAGAGAGCTTTGTTTAGTGCAGCAAAACAAAAGCTGAAAGGAGACATGATTTTTGCCTGTGCTGAGG
This sequence comes from Anhinga rufa, assembly GCA_013400875.1. Classification (NCBI taxonomy): domain Eukaryota; kingdom Metazoa; phylum Chordata; class Aves; order Suliformes; family Anhingidae; genus Anhinga; species Anhinga rufa. The sequence goes on along the minus strand of VZTV01006103.1, from coordinate 5,699 downwards.
AGTTAAACTCCAAGGAGGCAGAAAACGCTCAAAAACAATGGTTAGTTTAAAACTTCAGGGTTTTTTTCCGCTGCCAGCCGAGCCAAGCAAAGGTTATTGGACTTTTAACCAACAAAATAATGACATTCTGAAACAGCCTCTCAATAGGAGAGGAGAGGCAAAAATCATGCGACTAATCTTATCGAGAGCTTAATCTTATTTGCAGGTGACTATGTGATGGAGCTCCCTGCAATGCAGAGAAGTGGATTTAACAGCCAGAGCTCTGGAGGCCTGTGTTTCTATGACTCACTACAACACAGGGAGCGTGGGTAGGTAAACAAGTATTTCAGTAGGAGTCTACCTTCAAAGAACGAGATGCAGGCTGTTGGTGAGCAACTTCCACGTCCATAAAGATACCACCCATCACAAGTCGAGGCACAAGAACCTCCGCTGATAGCTCAGAATGAAATACACAGAATTGCAATAAGCAGCCAATACTCGGAGCGAGGTCGGGAAGGTTCCCTCTGCGCGTGCATACAACGACAAACCCTGAAGCGGTCCTAGCCCATAGTTTGTCTGTAGCTGGTGATCTAACACGTCAAAAGCGCTTGGCTTTGGTTGGTTGGTTTCCTTTTGTAAACAGACTCTTAGGGTGCAAAGATGTATTCATCAACACCTTTGGACATTCTCGGAGAAGCAAAACTACAGACAAGCTATTTCCCTTCCTTCCACTAACTTGCTTCCTTTCTCACTTGGAAGCTACCTGCCAGACACCGACACCCCACTAAAGACTGCCAACTAGCTTTTTAGCCAGTTGTAAGATCAAAACTTTAAGTTGCTTCTGAAATTTGAATGCTACACAGCAATTCTACCAAAGGGTCATTAAAAGCATAGGAAACATTTACCCACCTCTTCTGGTTTAACCTCTCTGCTAGTGAAATCCTTTATGCAATCCAGGAAGCAGTTTTCTGTAAGTTTATTGTATGTTCCAAGAAACTCCTTGAACTATAAATAAAAATTGAACAGACAATGAGTTTAAAAAAAATTCTACATTAATTTCTCACACACAGCTGCACGAGGCACCTGGGGACACTAACATTTAACAGACAAGTCACTAGAGAAATTTACTATCAGTCAGAAGATTTCAGCACCAAATGCTGCTAGTACTCAAATCAGATACTATACTGCGTCTGTCAATAGTCAAACGGTTAAATTTTGGTTGCTACAGAACTAGTCTTAACTCAGATGATAACTTAAAGCTTTTTGTCCTTCTCCATGCCCTACACCTTTTACTCTACGTGACAAAGTAATACAAGATCTTCAAAGCCACCACTCATGAATACAGCATCTTACCTGCTTGATCTGATCAGATTCTGATATTTGCCCAGCCATATTCTGCCGCCTTCGATTCACTCACCTATTCTGAAGACAGAAGTTGAGTTTCACACAAAAAGCATACATATGAACTGCAACATTTTACAACAGAATGGAATTTTACATGTCCTTGAAGTGTGTTTAAATGCAACCTTGCTAGCAAACTTTCAAGCCATGCACTTGAATTCCGGGTGTGAAACCTTCCTAGATCCACCTGTTAAGTGGATCAGTTCAAACAGTTGNAAAAAAAAAAAAGAAGAGTATTTTATAAATGCTTTCAAGCTCACAAAGTAAAACTAGGGCAGGAGTCGGGGGAGAAACAAGCAATAACATTTTCTAGCCCTAGAGTTTCAGTGACTTCAGATGTCATCTGTAAAAACAGTAAGGAAAAAAGGCAAGTGTGAAACGGTGGCCACCCTGAACAGACACAGCATAAGCCAGCTTGCATCAGAGAAGCAGACGCCCGGTTTCTATATATCTGTATTCTCACCAAACACTTGAACTAGAACAAATGTTCTGGTCACTGAATATATTAAATGCATTAAATGCAAGAAAACTCAGAAGAATGAGAATGGCCTTAATGGAAGTGAAACAGACAAAGAAAAAGGGAAGAATGAGCAGTCATGGATCTGAGAAGTCAAGCAAGCACCCTCAAGGAAGATTCACTTTCCTAATCCAACACGGTAAACAAGTTAGGGCTTGAAAGCATCCCTGTAGGTTTCCTAGATGAATACCGAAAGCTAGTCTTCCTTTTCCCTTAATTTACATATTTTCTAAGACGTGTCACAGATGATAATGCAAGCTAATATTACACATTGACAAGAACAAGATCCTTCAGTCTAATTCATGTCAACTTGCAGAAGAAAAATTAGCACTGAAGTGTAATCACTTTGTGAAAGAACTTCATTTAGCCCTTTAGCAAGGGCTACTTATAATTAATCTTATATTATGCTTTGCCAGGTTTTGAGCAAGACATTCATGTTTTAGAAAGCTTAAAACTATTGCAGTCTCTCGGCAGGGGGAAGGGAGAGGGTAAGCAAGCCTTCTGGACAAGGACAAAGATATATTAATAATTATTTGTACAACAGAAAGAAAACCAAGCAATAAAAATAGCACTATGGAACTCTCACAAGCGTGTACTCTCCCTTCACTTCCACCCAGCAGCAGAGTAATTATAATGTCTGCCTCTTAACGTGACACTTCATCACTACACAGCAAGTCAATTCAGGGGCTGGAGGTAAAGAGCACATAGATTCTTGGATTTAAGACGCATACTGCCACGACAAAGAATTCCTCGTGGGTATGTAGGTCACACAGGTTGCTCCTAAGGAGAGCCTGAGGGATACGGTTGCTCAGAACAGACAAGGCATTACTCAGGTTAATGTAAACCTCTAACTTGTTTTAGGAGAGGTGGACATGACTGTCACCTGGGAGAACAACTCATGAGAACGGATAGCAGCTCCACTCTCTTATTTCTCAGCCCGTTAGAAGAAAAATCAGTGACAATTCTATAAAGTCAGTTTAAGTAGATTATTAAACAGAGAGTTAAAACCCACAGAGAACAGGAAAGACTTTCGTCTTCTCCCAAGCACAGAAAGCTAAAAGCTCCAACTGTCAGCGCCCTTTTCTCACGCTCCGTATTGCTTCATTATGCTTGTTTATAATCAACATGATCTTCTGTTCTTGTGACCAGATTAGCAAGCTTAAAATTAGTTTTACTGAACTGCAGTTCCACAAAGCTTTTACACTTGCACTTGGGAAATAGCTCAGATTTAAATCAGCACAATGGCAATATCTAATTTTAAGTGTCTGAAACACTTGTCCCTCAACAGGTATTTTACACTTTGGATGCAGCAGGCAGTGAAATTACAGGGCTCCACCACACCCCTTCAGTAGCTATAAATGGCAGGCAGTTGCCTTAACATCTAAAAACAGGCTACCTGAATGTTCCCTGAAATGTGCATATCTGGTTTATTCTTAAAGTATGTTACGTGTATCATTTCAAGTTTTCTTGTTGTTTGTCCCCTTCCCCTCCAGCCTGTGAAACAAGCCCAAACCAGAGTGCTGAATGAGCCCATTATGGGGCTCGGCACCTTGGCTAACACACCACACAGCCTGGATTACTTTCCTCTAGGCTAAATGCAATTTGGAAATTGGGCACTGCACTTTTAAACATGTCACACTGAAGGAAGATTATCTCTGAATAAACCTCTGCAGCAAGGGCCACACGGTCTGGATGGGCTAGTTCACCAGGGAAAGCAGCAACAGCTGGAAACTCTCCCTTCTTGAAGAGCCCTGGAGCTCTTCCAAATCTGTTTTGGTGTTTTAAAGAGACATTCTTTTAAGATAAGCCTCTCTGAGCAAAATTAGCAGTTAAGGATAACTTGAGGTTTTGATTTTTCATACTTAAGCATAATGGGTTTTCCATTCTCCTTCTGAAGATAATAAAGGCTTCAGCCTATTCAAACCTATTCTCTACGCAAGACCCTTCCCAGTTCCCAGCCCTGTTTTAGAATCTGGAAAATGCTTCTAATATTCCTTCTGCTGCAACTGCCACTCCCATTGCCATGGAAACAGAGTCACTACAGAAAGACAGCTTTTTTTAAAACACTAAAGCTCATTTATGAAATAAAAACAGAGATTAGGTTAAGAATTCCTAACTAACCTAGGTCACTCATCTATCTGTTTCCATGGCAGGAGGAACAGGAGCCAGAACTCTTCTAAAACTTCTTATCTGTGGGAATACAGCTTCCCCACCTGTACCTCCAGACCTTGGGAAGCTGAGGGCTCATGAACATAACTCCTAAGCACTAATAACTGGAACAGAGAGCTTTGATTATTATTATTCTGCTGCTGGATGGCTGAACGGCCTGCCTCCATTTAACAGCCTGGAGTTCTTACAGGTGAAACACACACTGTAAACTGCAGCGAGGACGTTCTTTCTCTCCACTGATGTAATCAGCATTTGTGTCTGCTACCTAACCATGAGTCAACGCTATCCTTTCCCATGGAAACTAAACAAACGCTGCATTTTGGGGCTTTTTTCCCAACCTTTTTGCAAGAGGCTGCATTTTATCGGTCTGCAGAGAAACTCCATAAATCCATCACACTTATTAACCTGATTAACAACTGGCATTAGGTGTAGGTACAGCCTACTCTACACACACAAGGCTGCAATTTTTTTTTTAAACCTTCACTTCCAATTGTACGCACAGAACACCACGCAAGTGTTTCTGCATGTACATAAAAGGGGCAAAGAAGAATAAAAATATCAAGTCAAAGAAATGTGTCAAGAATTCCCAGCACCCACAGCTTGCAGAGAAAGCTGGGTTTGTTTTTATAGCTGGGAATTACCAGGCTAGAACCTGACTGACATCAGATTAAAAAAAACCTCATTGATTTAAAGAGCTCTTTTACTGAATCTAATCAAACTACAGATACCTATGAAACCAGCAGGCTGCTAAACTAATCACATAAAATTCAGGGCAAGAAGCAATTTAACACCAAACTCCTGGTGCTGCGTGCCTGGGCAACCAGCCCTCCGCCCTGCACCAGCCCCGCAGCCGTGGCCCCGCCGGGAAGGGGCAGCGCTTGGCTCTCCCCCGTGCCTGGGTCCAGACGCTCTCCTTCGGGCTGGCGCTTGCAACGCGGCTGCACAACGGCTTTTCTTATCGCTCTGCACACTACGATCAGCCTTCTGAGGGAAAGGGCGAGATGAGAAAGGGACTGGTCAGAAGGTGGCTGGAAAATAAGACGTACCTGGTGCACAGGTTATGGCAAAGAATTTTTGGGACGTGGTTTAGGAGCTATGGGGGGGTTGGGTTGGTGGTTGGACTTGATGGTTTTAGAGGTCTTTTCCAACCTTAATGATTCTGTGATTCTAGGATTTTGTGGCTGTGGACCAGAATGTTCCCTGAAGGAAAAAAGGTTAGTGGTAGGAAAGGTCTCCTAATGCCTGTTAGCACAGCAAGTCTGAAACCAGACAACCCGAGAGACTCCTTGAACAGGCTGAACACAGGCGAGGGGTTCTGTCCGGTGAAAAAGCTACATGTATTTGCATAAGCGGTCTCTTATTTAAGTTAGATTAGGCCTGGCTGATACTCGTGACCCAAAAGGTCAAACATAAGCTGGAGATAAAACAATTTCACCTTAACTTTGTTTCCTTTTTCCACTACCCGCTCCCGCTCTTGCCTCGAAGGGCACCTTGAGGCTCTCCGCCTGAGGAGAGCCCGGCCCCGGCCACACCGCCTCCCCCGAGCCGAGGAGGGGACCCCCCCGAGGCGGGCTTTCCTCACCCGTGAGGCGTTCGCCGTGTCCCCCGCCCTGCCTCACGGCGCGGCGCGGCG
>VZTV01006091.1:20645-37689 GCA_013400875.1 Anhinga rufa | reverse complement strand
GATGATAAAGGTTGTGGTCTGTCTAGTATAGCAGAGAAGAAAAGGAGAGACAATACGGTTGTTTCAGTGGTAGATAATCCCTTCAAGCAGTATTAATTCAATGCAGTTTTAGAAAGTTGTATTAAAGTCATTCTTCAGAAAATCCAATATCGGAGGCCACTTCTGAAGCTAAATCTTATTTTCCTAATACACTGAGCAGTTGTCAAAGAAGGCCTTCAAAATGTCTTGTGTCTTCATATGTATGTCCTGCTCCCATTGCCCTTGGCTACTTTTACTCACTTATTTGTCTAGGTAGCTCTTCCTGGTACATAGTGTTAAGGAGGTCTGCAAACAAGCCCAAATTAAGTCTTTCAATTTTCAAGTTTCTCACAGTTGAGTGAAAAGCACTACTTTTATTGCAGCATTATCCTTAATGCCAGATAATTCTATGAAAAGGTCTAAAAAGTAACAGTTGGAAGACTTTTGTACATTATCTGAACTGATGGCAAGTATTGACCAAAAAACATTGCCTTTTCCACAAGTACTGCNCCAAAAAACATTGCCTTTTCCACAAGTACTGCTTTTCCCTCTGGAAGAGAAATCTGGTTATTCTTCTATTTAGGCTTCTTTACTAAAATAGAATTTGAAGCAGAAATGACTGACTTGCTAATTGATAGACCTTATCCATTACTGTAATGTAGCCACCTAAGGATGCATTTGAATCATCTGTAGACACGTCTGTCCCAGTATTCCACGTTACAAAAGGGTTTCCAATATGATTTGCCTTTCAGGGGATTTTTAAACCTAAATTGTAATTGAAAGCTTTATAGTCATAGGCGCTAAAAGTTTTCTCACTCATGAATGGAAACATGACAGCAGAGTGTACATGTGAATACAATCTTATATCAGAAAATAAACTGCCCCATTCTGCAGTTGCAGTCTGTCTAGTAAGTGTGAGCAGAGCTGCATCTTCTACCAAACCGAAGGCTTATCGTCTTCTTGCTGCTGGGATGTAGAGCAAGAGGAGCATCAAAGAAGTTTGGTGCTTAAACTGCTAGGGAGCTTTTGAGTTTGCAAAACCCCAGAAATGGAAAACAGGAAGACTTACAGATGGAAATCTATGCTTTCTTTTCTTGCACAAGTGAACCCTTCTGAAGTAAAAGTGAATGAATGATATAGGATCATAGCATTTGATTTATTTGAATGCAGTGTTTCATACCTTAAGAAAAAAAGAAACAATAACTCTTTCCTCAAAAGCAGTATTTGTCTTGAAAATTCCTGTTTGCTGTTGTATGGTGAACGCTGGAGATCTAAGAGGAAGTTAGCATATCCATTACTTTCTAGTTTTCCAGGAGTCGCAGCACAGAAAGTAGAACATCACTCCTATAACCCGTCTCGATAGATGGAAGGTGGTGGTATGAGCTTTGTCAGTCAAGCTTTTGCTAAGGCTTTTGCATCTTTGAGGCAGAGCAAGTGTGTTACTTGGGTGAGAACAATACCATGGCTGTTTTGCAGAGTAATTAAAGAACCTAACGACCTGAATTGGGTAGAGTCTGCCTAAGTTCTATGTGGGGAAAGGAGATGCACAAGTTTTTTTTCCCCCCTAAGATGGAGTTCTCAGTGTCTACAGTCTGCCTCCCTGTGCGATGAAATAGTGAAATCAGAAGTAATCAAAGCAAACACTCGGAGCCTTGTATTTAGAAACGGTGACATCTTCATGAATGAGACTGGCTTGCTGGTGGGCAGGTAAATTTAAATTGGGTGAATCAACAGCAACTGCTTTTTTACTTGTCTAGGAAGTTGTAGGTATGATCTCCATGGGTCAGTATTCTAAAATGGGGAATTAAGGTACCAGCCAGGGACTTTGTTAAAAGTATGGTATGCATTACCTCTCTGAATGTGTTCCACCAACCTAAATATTGCGCATTGGGATTACATATTGGGATGTAACTGCAGAGAAGAGATGCTCTAGCATTTGCACATAATGCCTGACTGGTTACCAGAGATCTCTTGTTCCGTGGTGCCCTACTGCTGTCTGTATCACCAGGACAGGAATTTAACCTAAAAAGGAAATCAAAGATTCATTTGAATGACTTGGACATAATTTTTGGCCAGTGCAGCTTCTAAACCATGTTTTAGAAAACAAATTATACCAAAGGTAGGATGATCTATAATTCTTCAACTCTCCCTCCAAAGCATACCCTTCTCGAGAGGGCTCCCTGCAGTGGCCCTCCGGTCAGACACAGGAAACCAAAGTTTTAGCAGGTAAATTAGTGTTATGGTAGCAACAAATCTTAGACTAGTATTTGGAGTCCTAGCATTAATCCTAAACTGCCAGCCTCCTAGCACTTTGCCAGAATCTCATTCATCTAGGGAATCCATTACTGATTCACTGTGGACTTTATAGTGCTACGGTATAATACAATTCCAAAGAAATGAAGGGGTTTAGCAAAATAACATGAATTTGTTCATATTCTGGCCATCGTTTAGGTCTCTGGGGTGCTATGATAATACAAGTACATGGAAAGTTGCATATTCAGCTGGGTATAGTTTTCATCTCTGGCAAAAAGAAAAGGATGAATATCCATTCCAGGAGACATTTTTGGAAAAGACCTGTGATTGATATCCTAGCCAAAAAGATTTAAGACTCTTGGAAAACACTTTTTACTTGCCCAAAATGCTGGTTCTGAAAGGCAGCAATTTTAATAATTTAAAGATTAAAATAAGAATAGAATAATTTATAATCTAATGATGTCTCTTTACATGCCTGTGTGCCTGTGGTGTGGGGGTTTCAAGCAGATCATGCTTCTTTAAAAGTCATACAGAAACGGAATATAATTTAATTAAAAAACCTTAGTAATAATTATAAAAAGGTAACGAATGGGTAGTTCAGTAAACTCTTTTGTGTATCTTCTGGCAACCTTTTCAACATATTCCATGTTAGACAGTGGTTAGTATATATAATAGCTAGGAGTTCACAAAGGCCACAAAGCTCGTTAAAAACAGGTGAAGGCTTTTTGGTCTGTTGTAGAAAATCACATGTTAATGGCCAGAATTATGTGACCTTTGTAGGAGCCTAGAAATGTGCTAAGCTAACTGAAAAAACATACAATATATTAAATAAACAAACTAAATCCTCTGGTAGACACACTTATTTTCATGTATGCAAATCTGTTCTTTTTGAGAAACTCTTAAATGACTAATGGTAGTTCAAAAGGATGTGGTGGGTTTTTTGGGTGTGGGGTGGTGGTTGGTTTTTTTGTTTTGTTTTGTTTGTTTGCTTTTTCTGGAGCAATCTTAGAGGAGGTTTTAAGTTTGCTATCTGGCATGGCAGCTCTGCCACTCCAATGTAAATGCAGTGTGGACCAGTAAAGGGAAACAATCATCATGCATGATTTATGCTTCTCACTGACACATCACTGTTCAATTAATAATAATAATAAGTATTTGAAGTCTTGCTTGTACTAGTTTAAGTAAATGATATGAAGTAACCTGCAACATTTTAGTTGTAATGAGGAAAAGGTTGAACTTTTGAGCAGAAGGCTTCATTTCCATAACACAGTTCCCCAATGATGAGTGTTCTCAGTCTTCTGTCTCAAAAATTTAAGTATAACTCTTTAACTTGGGCGGAGAAGTAATGAAGGGTTATAGGAAAAAAAATTATGATAGTGTGGTCCACTGGGATTTAGCAAAATAGCCTTAAAAAGGACTTCAGATATTTTTCTGTGCTTTACCAGTTCTGTTACAGCATATCCCAAAGATCACACAGTACCACATTATTGCCCTATAAAACAAGATCCATACCTGTGCAGGTTCTGGCTGGGATAGAGTTAATTTTCTTACTTGGCTGTGTGGGACTTAGCTGCTGGCTGGGATTAAACCATGACAATACCTTCAGTTTTCAACAAGTTCCTGTGGCTTGCTTCCTAGCCAAGTGCTCTCACCTGCTGTCTTCAGTAAGTTGTCTACTGCCTGCCTTTCATGAAAAACAGGGTGCTGACTACTTGTGTATGTGTGTTTTCATACTGTGAAGGAAAAGGAAGCAGGTGTACCAATCCAGGTGTAACGTAGATCAACTTCCTGAATTTTACAGTTAGCAGAAAGATCATAGGATCTCTTTTACTAGCCAGGTGTATGAATATACTTATTTTTAGATGTATATAAAAAAGTAAACTTTCAAAGCCAGGGTAAGAACCAGCATGCTTTCTACATAGAGTGTGCATCAGCAATATTGTGACATTCTCCCAAGATTCAATGAAGGAAAAATCTGAGCTTGTAGTAACTAGTAAAGGTACTTATGAGTTACTAATTCTAGATTATTGATGCTTCATGTCAAAACAGTAACTTCAACTTTGAGAAAGTCAAACGGAAGCTTGTTAAATGAAGGGTTTTAGAGCAAGTATACTTGTTCTTATGTTTCTCATCGTCACTTTCCTATCTCTTAAATACTGTATCAGTTTGACAGTACTGGAAATCAGATTCGATTTCCTAATTGCCCAATTTAGTCAGTACCAGCATGCTAGTACACTGACTTTATCTAAGGTATTAAATCATATAGTCAACACTGTTAGTTATTATGGAGTATGGAACTGGATGGATGGAAGATTGGTCCAAGCAGGTACAAATTTTCTCATTCACTACTGAATCTTACAATGTTGATTGTTAAAGCTAGAGAGGTTTAATTTAAACTCTAGGCTTTTGGAAATGCATTCACACAGATCCTAAAAAGGCAAACGTTAGAAGGGAATCAGTACATGGATATACTTTTGTCGTGCTTTAACCCCAGCCAGCAACTAAGCCCTGCCCAGCTGCTCGCTCACTGATGGGGGAGAGAATCGGGAGAGTAAAAGTGAGGAAACTCATGGGTTGAGATAAAGACAGTGTAATAGGGAAAGAAAGAGCCGCGCACACAAGCAAAGAAAACCAAAGAATTAATTCACTGCTTCCCATGAGCAGGTGGGTGTTCAGCCGTCTCCAGGAAAGCAGGGCTCCATCACATGGAACAGTTACTTGGGAAGACAAATGCCATCATGTGAAACATCCCCCCCTTCCTCCTCCTTCCCCCAGCTCTACATGCTGAGCATGGCGCCATATGGTGTGGGACATCCCTGGGGCCAGCTGGGGTCACTGGCCCGGCCGTGTCCCCTCCTGACTCCTTGTGCCCCCCAGCCCACTCGCTCATGGGGTGGGGAGCAGGAAAGGCCTTGGCTCTGTGCAAGCCCTGCTCAGCAGGAACGAAAGCATCCCTTGGTTATCACCACTGTTTCCAGCACAAATGCAAAACACAGCCCCATACCAGCTACCATGGAAAAACTTACCTCTGTCCCAGCCAAAGCCAGCTGGATGTTACTGAAAAAATATTTGTGGGTTTGAAATGCAGTGCTGGGGATGGACTGCTTTGGAAAAGATAGTGTAGTATATCTAACTCAAGTTTTATAACATTACTAGAAAAGAAATCTGTTAAATGGGTGAGTCTAGGACTAACCTGGGCGTTATTAACTTTTTTTTTTAATACCTTTCTACTCTCTCAGACTGGAGGTGGGTTAACTAAATTTAAAGGATAATTCTTGAGATATAAGTTTTTTTCACTGATGCTTCCCACATAAGGGCAAGGAACATGCTAATATAGGTAGTCAGTCACACAGCTGGAGGATAAAATTATAAGACTGAAGGAATTAGGACTTTAAAATGTGATAAAATAAAAAAAAAGGGAGGATGTAATTTAGCATTACAGAGTGCAAGGTCATACATCTCAGGACTAATTAGTTTTTTTGCTTTAAGATTAGAAATCAGTTGGAAGTGACAAGAAGCTGTTGGAGCATTAATACCAGGAGACTGAGATGAGTCTCTGAGATTTGCTCCTGGAAAGAGAATGTGTTTCTCTAAGGTGAGATGGTCAAATAAGAACGCTACTTCATAGATCAAAAATTATTTCATCTGGAGTAGCCTGTAAAATTATTTCATCTGGAGTATTCTGTACAACAGAAGAAAGACCAATTCAGCTCATCACAGCAAAGAAGGGTTGCAAGGATTATTGGCAAAGTTGAGAACTTTTCCTATGAGGAGACAGTGAGAGTGTAGCTTGCTTAATCCAGTGAAACAGGGGCTAGAAGGTGCTGCTTATGAAAATACATAGAGATAAGGAAAGGAAAGCACAGAATGCTCCCACCACTCCAGGTTAGAAAAAGAATGAGTTGGCCAGCCCTTCACTGGCTGTGAAGATGCAGAAATGTCATCATAAGACTTCTAGTTTCAGAAGAACAAATATGCAGCTATTTTCTTCATCATTCAATGTAGATTTTAAAAAAATCAGATCATTTAGCTGATTATCCGCTAATAAATGCGGTAGTTTTTACTTCAGGCATACAGCTCATGCTGTCATCATGAGTACAGTGTTCCCAGTGGCTGCTGTCAACTCCAAGGAAAGAGAAGGTCACTTTTTAACAGCTCCTATTTTCATGTTTTCAGAGTTGAGTGTAATGAAATTCCATGCTTGTGATAATACTCCATTAAAGAAGTGTGTGGCAATCAGCTCTGCATACATCAGAGATCTCACTGCGAAGATGCACTGAGCTTCAGTGATTTTGTGAGGAGTGGGATCACTGAAGTGTAACTGTTTTAAAAGTTAGTAGTGTAACTAGAAGTCAGGTCAACTCTTCAGTAAGTCAATGTTCACACCTGTCCTGCAGCTGAATGCAGATGACATGTGGCTGTATAATTTCTCTTTCTCCGGGGAAAGATTTCATTAAAACAAAATCTGACCTATACAACTCTGGTATAATCTTTATATTTGAAACCAAGTCCACTCACCCTGATTCTTTTTCATCTTTATGCTAATAAAATTATAACTGGTGGCTAAATATTGGTTTGGTTTTTTTTGAAGTCCATATTAATTGTAGTGTCCTGGGAAATTCTATTAGTGTTCACCATGGATGAGTGTTTTCAGATGCAATTAAACAACATCTTTATTCCAGCTGGGATCTAATCGTCATTTTTCTATTCATTATCTAATCTTAAAACAGTCTTAAACTGCTAGAAATGCTGCAATACAGTCAAGTATAACAATTTTTTCCTTCCCTGTCAGACAGTGCCTTAGAAGGGTAAGAAATACTGTAGGTTGATAGCCTAGTGAGGAGTCTGTCTTGTCCCAAAGTGCAGAATGCGATTTAAAGCAGTTATGCCTCCTGGGTACAGCCTGACAGGCAGACTCGCTTCCATGGTAAAACAATATACTGCAATCCCTTTCTCATCACCGGAGTGTCAGTCCGGCACATGTGGCAAATGCTCTCTCTGCAAACATCGTGCCACTGTCCCATGTTTCTATGGCCTTGCATAAGGGCAAAAATACCCCCACCCCCTTTGTTTCCAGCTATCCCCGTGAAGGTAATAGCCAGAAGCTGTCGGAGCATGGCTAAGAGGTAGAAGTCATCACAGGGGTTCACGGATTCCAGAAATGCATGTAGATTCTGAAAATGGTTGGGCAGATGCATTGAAAAAGAGCAGTCGGTATCAGTGAGGCTTGCTTGAGGCCAGGAAGGTTCAATGTATGCTTGTCCTGCTCTTGCATCTTTTCTAAGTAATGCCTAGTAGATGTCTGACATGCTTCAGCCACCTTCTCTTTTTAAGCTGGCTGTTTGAAATGATCTGTTGTCTTTTCCTTTGCCGGTCTCAGATATGTGCTGGTCAGGTGATTGTGAGGGGACTCTGGGGTAAAAAAGATGGTCTGATGCCATAATATTTCTAATAGGCTACAAAAAGTGTAGATGACAAGTGGGGATGCCCGAGTTGCTTATTTTAGTATTGTTTTTACCTTTATGTAGCGTGCTAAGGCTTTCACCTAAAGGGTTAAAGATTTTAGGTTGTCTCAGCCTAAGAGAAGGAGCACAGGGCAAACACTAAGAAAGCATTGCTTTCCCTCCATCTCTCTTACATTTTTGGCTGCAGTGCCTAATATGTAGTTAAGTGAAGTATCGATATAATTGCAGTATGGTTCTAATTGGATAAGTATATTTAATACCAGTTCGGTTGATCAGAAACTGAATCTAATTTCTGAATTACTTAATATCATAATCATAATCTTTTGAAGCATCATATATTTAATGAATCAGATTCTTGCACAGATATCTTAAAATTACAATAACCTCTATAAAAATGAACAAGGAATTTATTAGAAACTTTACACTCGGTTGAACTGCATAGCTGAATTCTTTAGGAGGACGCTTTTTAAAGAATCTTTGCTTCTGAGTATCTGCACTTTCACCTGGGGGCTCTGTGAATGCATTACATTTTAATGAAGTTTCCTGTGCTGTTAAATACTGTATGCAGCTATACTAACAAATACCCTTCCATCCACCAAGTGGAAAGGTACAGGGCTTGACGAGGATGTGGATAAAGCACTATCATGCAGAAGGTATTTGTCTAATTTACTGCGACAGTGTCATTCGATTTCTAGTGTAAAGAGAAATCTTTTAAGCAAAGACAATTATCTTCTTAAATTGCTGGTAAGACCTTATTTCCAGAAGTAAATGTCCAGTAAATGAGCTTTTTGTGCATCTGAATTGCACTTACGAGCCTCGACTATTTCAGTGTAAGAACAGCAACAGAAAGCTTGTCTACAGTACTTCCAAAGTGTCTTGTTTTACACTTACGTAGAAGGTGTTAACACAATTCTCCTATGTTGCTAAAAGGAAATATTGATGTACTGCCAGTCAAATTATTTCAAGGCATGCTTCAAATTTAGATTCTCAGAATCTGTCCTTCACTGGGCCATCTCAGCTGCATGTCCATTTGGACTGTAACATGAAGCGCAGGTGTGCTTGGGGATAAAAAGCTCAGAGTACCTAGTTCACAAGTCTCCATGAACAAAGGATTAAATGATAACTGAAACCATGGTTTATATGACAGAAAAGGTTTCTTATTAGAATCTGGTCATTCAGTACCCTGAAAAGTGATCGCATTTAGATTTCTTCACCTTGTGCCTTTCAAGTCTTAGAAAGAAATGATTTAAGCATTTAATGCTTCCTGGCAGAGTTCAGACTTGATGCTTTTTTAAAGGAATAAGAACTGGGGAAATCAGAAAAATCTTTCTTTAAAAATATTTTCTGTTGGCAATGTATTACTGTAAGTTTCAGCCTCAAACTGGAGGTGATCTATCTCAGAGACAGGATAAAGGCCTTGGATGATGGGATAGGAATCTTTTTCTGCATGTTTGTTATCAAGCAAGTTTTGTGTAACAAGGACAGCAAAGCCTGCAACTGCTTTGAAATGAAATGCATAGTGAACATAAAATGTTGAAAATTGGTCCATTTTACAGTTCGGAATTCCTCTAAAATCAAGAACCCCAGCAGATACTAAACTGTTCACAACCTGTTATTAGCAAATAATTTCCCCACATCAGAGGACAGAGGCAAGCTGCCTTGCAGTGACTAAGTGGGACTGCCTCAGCGAAACGTGGCCGATGGTGATTCTTTGAGGTTACCTGTGATTTGTCACCGGCTGCAGGTGGCTAAGGATGTGCCAGAATAACTCACTGAGTGGTGAGATGTGCTGCGATGGCCTCCTTTTTAACAAAACCTGAGCTGTCTTTAGAGATAACTGCATTTGTGTTACTGTTGCCCTAAATTTTCTCTCCTTTCCCCTGCTGTCCCTCTTCAATACAGAGTTTAGAACACTGCAGCTCTGCTAAATGCATGTTCTGGGTCAGATATTGTGAGTGAAGATTCATAGCTGTAATTAGAGGCACTTTTGCACATATGCTTACATAACATAGTAGAAAAATTGGTTAAACAGAAAAAGAGCTCTATATATTTTCAAGAACACAGATGTGCTATTCGGCAGAGATCTGTTTATTCCTGACACGTATTTACTGTATGTTTTGCTCTTTGGGCAGCGAATTTACACAGAGGAGTCTGGAGGCTAAAAGCGAGCAAACCTTCCCATCATTCCCATGTTTACAATGTGCTGCAGAGGACACAGGGCTTCCCGTGCTCTGTGTTTGCCCCACTTCACTGTGATTCTGTAAAAGCATCCTGGATATTGCAAATGTTACACCCAGGAACATCAAGGGAGAAAATGCGTATGAAAAATGCAGAGATAGAATAAATGAACTAGAAAAAATATTTAAAAAATAAAAGGTATTGGATTATTAAAATTTGAATCTCTAGCTGATTTTTAGTGCCTTAACTACCGGTCAACTGATCAAACTTTTGCAAGGTCTTTTGCATAGTCTAGCATTTGCCCTCCTACCCCCAGTCTGACTCCAGGGCACCTGAAAGCAAAGCAGCTGGCTAACCACTGTCATTTCTGGGGTTGATTTGCTCCTGACACATTGAATGAAGATCATGGTTTAACTGAAAACAATTTAAAATGCATATCTTTAAATATCCTTGATATTGCACTTTATATGTAATTTGAAACAGTAACTGTCAGCAACAAGTAAAAGGATGTTTTGCAAGAGAGAACCTCAATCTGAGAAATGTACCAACCTGTAGCTGTAAGAATTGTTAGACCTCAATAAAAGTTATTTATACAGCCACTCCCAGGGAGTAGGTTCCAATAACCACGTTGTTAAATTTAACAAGATATACCAATTGCAACACTCATTGCAAGTTATTACCATTGTATTAGCCAATTAGATTTTATTTATTGATACCAGTAACAGATTATATCTATCTATTTAGATAGAATTCTAATATTCAACAAGTGTACAGTTGAGCTAGTACATGTTAAGTATGCTAGCTCAAATATTAAGAAGCAGTCTTGGAGACCTGCACAATGCTGCAGCTTTAATTGCATGTGTTCTTCAGAAGCAATTTAAACAAAATACCAGTAATGTTCGCTAAGAATCAACCCACCCTATGAAAGTCTTCCACAAGAAAACCTTTAAACTACTGGTATTTCTTTTTGGAACCACTTAGAATACAGATGGGGGGTGTATACACCCATAGCTTTTTGTCCTTATGCATGTTGTGGGTAGTTTTTTGTGAGCGCAAAACTAAGGTGTAGTCATTAGATCAGGCTAGGTGTCAGTGGGGGGTTAGCTTTGCTAACGTGGTGGTGAAGCTTCAGAGAATGCCAAGTGCAAACAGCTTTACAGAGGCCTTTGCAGGCTGAACGGTGGGAACATCCAAAGGGTTCAGGGGACTTTCTGAAATTCAGCATTGATTTAATTTACTTCCTTTGGTTTTATTTGGGAAGGCTGTTGAACTAATGGAATGATTATGAAAATGCCAGCACAATAAGCACTTAATTTCTTCTCTAAAAATTATAAAAGTCTGTTCCAGTTATATTTGATTGCAACAAGATTGTGTTTACTTTTATGCTACGTTCACTGGTGTGGCAATACACCAGACTTCCTACCCTTACTTAAGCTACTATCTTCATGTTTTCTGACCATAAACTTCAAAGACAACATCTCAGCTACAAGGAGGTCCTCCTCTAAAACAGGAGCCCCAGCAGCATTAGAAGAACAGTAGTACAGGGCAAGGAGAAAGATTAGACTTGTAGGTGGTATTGGAATTCCTGAAATTGTATCTTTTAAGACAATATTTTATTCATCACCAAGGATAATATGAGTCAGTCAATGACTGCTTCTTGCTTAAAGTTCAAATACATTAATTTGAGGTTTGTATAAAAGCTTACTGAGAAAGGTAACCTTACTAATGGAATATAAAATAAGTGAGAAAGTTACCTCCAGATAGTTTTTGCTGCCTTGGTGGATGGTAAAAGTAAAATAAGTACATCCTTTAAAAGACTTCGCAGCTTGAACAGGTATTCTATGTGACATTACAAAATGCTGAAATGAAGTGACTAGAGAATTCTGACTGATCAAGACTCCAGTGCAATAGTTGATGTAGAATTTGGTGAAAATGCACCATAAATACAATGTTAGATAATCCTGTTAAGGTACACTGAATAATTAGACCCAAGAATTTTCAGATGCTGGAAGGAAAGGAAAGGTATGTTACCTTTTTTTTTTGCAGAGACAATGAATACCCACAAATGGTTTTTACTGACAAATATAGCTAAGCACATCTTCAACAAACGTGGCTAATCATTTAAGATGGGTTTTTGGAATACAGAACGGCAGTATTTTCAGAAAAAAATCTGGTCCTGGAACTTAAGAAACAAATTGAAGCAAAGTAAGGCTTATATTTGAACTATAAGAATAAAAGCAAGTAAGTGCTTACAAGTTTGCATTTACTGTGAATAAAGAAGGAGCCTCTTTCAAGGGTGGAAAGCTACTGAATTAATGAATTAAAAAGATTATTAGCTAGAATCTTAAGAGAAGATGATGGGGAAGGTCTTTTTAAGAATCTTCTATGGTTTTGAAAACCTGTGTTAATCTTATGAGTTTCATTACATTGGGATAGGCAAGTCTGAAAACTCTTCACATAAATAAATCTCGGTGTGTTTCAGCAGACTGAAACTAAATTAAATTGACAATGTAAGGGTTCTTTGAAAAGGTACAGTGCATTAACTGACTTTGTTCTGTAGAGTAAAAAAATCCAATGAGATTACAGATATGTATATACTTACGCTTAAATAAAGCAATTAAATGTTAATATTGAGCTATTGAAATAGCGACAGCTAAGCTGTCAGAAGCAAAAAGATATTCTTGGTATTAAATAAAGGACATACATTCTGGCAAGTGAAGTTAGATGAGTCATCCTAGATTTGGACATATAAATTTAAACAAATGACACTTAGCGTTAGTTTTACTCCTAGGATACTTCAAAGTGATTTCACTGATCCTTGGTGGATTATGAAGTACAGAATTAGCGATGAATATATAAGCTGGTCTAGGGCTCAAATTGTGAGAGTTGTAGGCAAGCTTTTGCAAAGGGAAACCTGTAATAATTTAAGAAGGAAAACTTAGCTTAACCTGGCAAGTTCAGGAAATACAGCTTAAATACTTGTTCCATATATACCAGGATCCGAGCCACAATGCTTGCTTTGCAGCAGAGTGGCTCCACAGGATTAGGAGGATAACTGATAAACTTTGTCAGACTCTATGCCACATGTGGGACCAATAATTTCTGCAGAGAAGTGCTGGAAGAAAAGGTTCTTACTACTGGGAGGACACTGTCTATAGGTGTTTCACTGGACAACACTAGGCCTATTCGATCTGTCCCTCTCATAACATGAAGCGATGTTCTTGGTGACATCCATCATGAAGACCACACATGAGCCCTTATGCAGTGTCAGCAATGTTTTGATTATAGCAAGGTTTCTACGCAATGAGCATGCAACCATTGATTGTATTCGTCCATGTGTGGGGTGTGCGGGTGTGCTCACAGGCTGCTTCAGAGTCTGTGGAAATAGATGTGTGATGCTGAACCTGCAAAGATAGCGATTTGACATGGCTTATGAATTTGGAAGAGACATTCAAAAATGTATACCCATAGTATGATAGTCTTTCTTTATAGGCTGATAGCACTTGAAATCACTGTGATACAAAAAATTCCAATCTTGAGCCTACTTTGGGACCATTACACTTTTGAGTTGAAGACCTTTTCTAAGCTGCATTCATTTTTTTTCAAGGATTAACTTGATTTGGGGGGGAAGGGGAGGAATCAACCTGCCACACAACAAAAAACACTATGCATTTTAAAGTGATTTTCACTGCTTTAGTTAAAAACAAACACATACTTTCTGCCCTGCCCTCCTCTCTCCCATTTGAAACATCTAATTGCCAGGACAGAGATCATGCAAAAAGAATGAAATTTAGTCAAATATAACAAGAATGATCCATTCCTAAGCCAGGCAATTGTTACCAATACCTCAGAGGACTAGCACTTTCCAGAGCGTATATAAAACCTTCTTTGCTTACGTATAAATCTAATAATACTACGTTAAGAGCAAGATAGAAGGAAAAAAAAAAAATGGAACTGTCCTGTGGCAGATGAATCACGCCTTGGCAGTGACGGCTGATCCTTGCAGCAGAAACCAAATCACATACAGGAATGTGTCTGAGGCACTAGAGAAATCACTGATCTAAAACCCAGAACATCTGGATACCTTGAGAGAAGCACTTTTGTGAGCACCAGAAGTAGAGAAGCCTGGTTTTCAGTGGATTTGTGTTTCACGGTTGAGTGACTTATCTGAATTTATGCTAAGTCTAAGCTCGGTTCTTAGACAATTGACATCAGAAAAAGATGTTATGAATGCTTTACTTTGGAGTTTATACCTTATTACACACTGGGGAATCTATTCCTCAGTTTCTCCTGGTGCAGATCCTCTGTTAACTAATGAGGCATAAAAATTGATCAAAGCTTTTTCTGCAGTTTGAGGAGTCATAGCATCCTTCTCTCCCTCGTAGAGTCTCTGTTTAAATACACGGTGAACACATGGTGCCCTTTGACTCAGTGAAGATAACTCTTTTCCTGGAAAATCTGGGAACATAGAATAAATAGTTGAGAAAAATAATAAAGTACTGATTGAAATTGGACAATTACAACAGCAGGTTGATAGCGTGATGGCAGAAGGATGATTTTCTGATGAATGAGATACCCAGCTACCGTTGGCCCTTCTGAAACTTCCCATCCTGTGCTGTGCAGATAGCTAAGGCTATACAGAACACGTTGTTTCTAGGGTGTTACGGTTGAAACTAATGACATCTCAAGTGATAAGTGCTCTTCTCCGATCCCTCTGTACTTGTCCTTCTCTTTGGCATGATGTCTGTTGAGAGCTGAGGCTGCTGGACAGCGCTCATTAGAAATAGGTCTAGTCTGCAGAATTTGGATCTGCTTTCTTATTTGGCTTAGCATTTTGGGTTGCTTCTGTGCATGTTTCTGATTTCTTCTGTCTTAATCTTTCTGGAAGGAGTAGAAAGCACACAAAGCACTAACTACTCTTCCTGGGGGAGGAAACCCCAATATCCCTTAACTTACCCAATCTTAAACAAAGCAACTCAGCACAAGCTTTACATCTACGTTTCAATTCTTCTCTCCCTCCCACCTCTGTAGGAATATGTAATAAGGTTTCTCAAGGATATACTATGTGAAGTCTACAGTCTGAAAATAAGTTATAAATGGATTTTTATACAATAAATCCTATAACAGAAGTTCTAATGATCCAGGTACATCTCTTATAGCCCTTGTAAACAAGAATGTCATTGGAAGACATGAGGATGAATGACTGGAACCAGTGATGTGTTAATTTCTGGAATTTTATAGTTCATAAGTACTACCTCACCATAACAGCATTTGTTTTTTCCTCTACTCGCCTCGTATTTTGTGAGGCTAACAAGGTCTAAATTGATGGTCTACATCTCAGCTCTCATATGAGTTTCAAAAGGGATGTTCCACAGAAAAGTATTGCATGCTTTTTAAAATTCTGCCTTTTTTTTCTGTTTTTTTTTTTAATAAATAAGGGAGAAAGTTAACTACTTATGTGCCAGAAGAAAGGCCTGGCGTGGGACAGATGAGGCTGATGTTCTTGCTGTCTCTACCTCTTCCCACCTTGGGAATGCTGTAAATGCTCGAGCAAATTATGTCTGATGCTGTGCTGTTTTCTGTGTGTATTTAGAAACACAGGGTAACTGATGAGGTGTCTCACATCAGTATGCTTCTTTATCGCTTTTCAGAAGTTTTTTTTTTTTTTTAATCTGGCGAGTCCATGAGAGTTTGACATTGGATGACTTTATAAAACATTCTACTAATTGGATTTGTTAAAATAAATAAATCAAACACTAATTGGAACGTGCCCTGCCATTATTTTTGCTTACTGAATTAGATATAATGGCGTGAAGTTCTTTTTATCATATTTGTGCACTTATTTAAACACCCCCCTGGCGCACACTTCTGCAAATTCAATTATATATTCAAAGGAGGCATTCAATTTATGCAAGGCTGGTTTACATTTAATCCGGGGGCAAGTCTCAGTAACTGATGATAGGTCTGCTCAAGATTAATTAGCATCACTCAGATGAGCAGTGGCATTGTTACAAGCCTGCAGTGTAAACCAAGGGATATTTTATCCTTCCTATGCAAGCCATTCTTTGCTTCAATACGACCCTTTTCAGGAAGGGAAAAGCTGCTTTCTTGTTTGGGTTTCATTTCGTGAAAAGGGGTCAACACCGCACGCGTTATCTAACAATATCAAAGTCATCTCCATTTCCTTTTCTTTTGCCCCACTTAGCAACTGCATTTGTCACTGTTTAATTTTCAGGCAGCCGGGGGAAAGACTCCAAGATCCCAGTTTGCTTCCTAAAATCCTCATTCTTGTTAACAATTCATGATGTAGAACCCCATTTTGGTGAATGTGTAAAAGTTTTCATTTTCCTCAGACAGCTTTGTGATACTGCGGCTAAAATTATAACGTGCAAACCCGGTATCTAAATTCATTGAGTGGTATCTTTTTCTTTCAGTCTGAGGATTATTTTTTTCTGCGTTAATGAATAGCCCTGTTCTGCTGCCTAGCAGTTATGTTTCAGTGATGGATGATTTTGTATTAGGATGGATCTAACTTTTTTTCTCCTTTCTTTATGTTCCAGTATATTTAGACATAGCTCATATTTAGGTATCCACACAGGCAGTGTGTCTTAAGAAATGCTGAGTATTAAGCTTATCCTGACATCAGTGCAAATAATAAATTTTCTAGTTTTAGCCTGTTGGCCCATGTTGAAGCTACTATCCCTACTGATGTGGATGCTTAAAATCTATTGACAAATTTTTAGATTAAACTGAAATTCATTGGGAGACTAACTGAATTTCCAAGGATCTCACAGCTAGGTGCTTGTGCAGGGATGTGCATCGCTGGATCCCACGCGGTGAGCACGAGGGCTCTCGCGCAAGCGCAGCGGGACACCGCATGCACCTGCACCCCGCGCTTCCTCGCCAGCTCCTGCACCCATGCTCCTGCGCCCATGCACCTGCGCCCCGCTCTTCCTCACCAGCTCCTGCGCCCATGCACTTGCGCCCCGCGCTTCCTCGCCAGCTCCTGCGCCCATGCACTTGCGCCCCGCGCTTCCTCGCCAGCTCCTGCGCCCATGCACATGCGCCCTGCGCTTCCTAACCAGCCCCTGCGCCCATGCTCCTGCGCCCCGCGCTTCCTCACCAGCTCC
>VZTV01006091.1:1607-19957 GCA_013400875.1 Anhinga rufa | reverse complement strand
GGCTCCTGCGCAGCTTGTTGTCCTGAGCGCAAGGAAGAGCGCTCCTCAGTCCACAGAGCATCTCCTCTGTCCTCAGGAAAGGCATTATGCCCTGCTGTTCTCAAACTCTTCCTCCTCATCCCAGGTTACTCGCCTGAAACAGGCTCTGGAGCTTGCAGGGAGGCCCACCTGCGGGCCCCGTTCTGTGNGCGGGGAGGGCCCCGAGCGGGGCAGCCTGCCTGAGGAAGGGCCGCGGGCCGGCGGCGGGGAGGGGAGGGGAGCGGCGGAGAAGCCGCCGGCAGCGCGGGAGGGGAGAGCGCCGTGGGCCCAGAACGCCTGAGGGGCGCTCGGGTGGAAATCTCACTTTTCCGAACTGTAACTTTTTCTGCCTCTAGCTGAAGCTGTAATGTCACGTCCTGCAAAAAAGACAGGACTGAGACCACCTGTGATGTACCCGTTTGCAGGTACGAACACAGCCCGCCAGTGGGGCAGCCCCCAGATCCGTGACGTCCTGGACGTTGTGCTTCTTTCCGCTTTCTGCCGTTTCTTTCCTGGTCTGTAGCACGGCACGCGCGGCGATAACGCGAGCGGAGCAGGTGCTGACGTCTTCGCTCGCGGGCTAACGCGGCTCTGGGCCCGAGCCGGGCCTTGGCGTCGCTTCCAGTCCCGCTCTCGTTGGACGCGCTGCGGCGAGGAGCGGCTGGAGGCTGGCCGGCTCCTGGTGCCAGAGTCATGCAGCCACCTCGCTTGTCTGAGCACTTCAAACTGACTTCATTTTTTTTTTTTTCTCCTTGTCCTCATTTCCTGCAAATTCACCTCTCCAAATTCCAATTCTGTTGCTTCTAGTAAATTAATCCTTCTGGCTTATTGCCCTGTCACTCTGCATTTGGAGGTTTCTCCGCTACCCTTTTCTTTCTTTAAAATGTAGATGTCTTGCTGCTGCTTTTAAGGCTCTCCATGGTTTATCCTTTCCTTTCTCATCCAATTGTACTACAAGGTTAGCTTTGACTTTCAGACAAGGCACTTTAAAGCTTCCTCAGGTGTTGTCTCTTACCAGTGGAAACTCCCAATTAACTTCCAGAAGTTCTCACCGTATCCCCTTTTCAGCTCCTTCTCTAACTTTATGTACCTCAGCCCGTATAAAATAACCTCTTAGCTGGTTATACCAAGATACTGATAATTACATTCCTGTTAAATGAGGGCTGCTACCCCATATTTTGTTGCTATTGCTTGTTTTGCTTCTGGGACTTTGTAGCAGCGCCAGTGCAATTTTCTCTGTGTATATGAGGCCTCGTACAATTGTCTGGCTTGATCAGAGAATTTGTTTACAATCCCCTCAAAGTAATAGCTCAGAGGCAGCACCCTCACTGCGTGCTGCAGTGTGCTGAACAGAGGTTGTGTGGAAATGGTGTATGTCTGAAGTTGCTATTAAAGTGAATGTATCAAAATTAGAATGCCCCACTTGGAGACTGAGAGCAGAGTATTTGATATCATATCTCATACCCGCTCTGTGTGAAAAAGGTGACTTTCAGTTACATTGCATACTCCCACACAATCCAGAACACCTTTATTTTCTCTTAGACATTTTAATGAGCATGTTTAATATTTTAAATTTGAACTTTTTCACCTAAATTAAATTTTAAAAATTAGCTAAACAGTTTAAGTGTAACCCTGCTCATTTTGACAGCTGGGAAAGCTTCACAAGTACAGTAATTTTAAAACAAGAATTATTAAAATATTGTAAAATAATGACATTTCAGAAATATTTGCAAAGACTCTACTGAAACAGACAGACAAGCTTGCAAGGGTCATAAAATCTCCTATAGTCAGATCTATTTATGAAGAAAATATACGATACATTAAATTGGGGTTTTCTTTAGGTCAAGCTTCATCTTTAAACTTTTTAGCAACAGTATTTTGGGGTGTCAGGTAGTTTACGCAACAAATATTTCTAGTATATACTTCAACAGAAGTAACGTGTGAAGTTTTGTAGAACAACTTAGAAAACTAGGTGCAGTTGGAGTGCACATAAAGTCCTTCAACAGAATAAGGATTTAATAAATATTAATGACATGGTATGTATTTGTGTTTGTCATCTACGGGGAGTTCCACAGGAACTGAGACAAGTTTGGCTTTCTTGGGAACTAGAGAATAGAAAATCTAGATGAAAACTAAAGAAGGGCCTCAATGTCCACAGTGTTAGATAATCCTTATTGCAAAGGAGCCACAGATCACTCACGTACCAGCTCTTTATTGTGTATGGGTAGGCAACGCAGCCTGTGGGAAGGAGTAAAGAGTCAGGAACATCTCTGTGCATATAACTCTCCGATTAGTGTCAAGAGCAATTGGCAGTTTGGCTGGCAGAGCAAGTTAATGTTGCCCTGAGCATTGCTCAGTCCTTGCATCTCTGAAGTGTTAGATGTGTCCAGCTGACTTTGGAGGAGTAGTATCTGCAGAGAAAAATTATCCTTGCTTCCCTAAGAGAGAAAACCAAAGCAGTGCAGAGACACTGTTGGCATGATTAAGGTCTAAACTCAAGGACCCAGGCTGTCTGATCTAGTGGATCCAGTACTGAAATATCTTTGGCAGACAAGTTGGGTGGATGTGAAGAGGAATGTGCCAGAGGTAATGTAAGGGACACCAGTGTAGGAATATCCTACCAGGCAATAAACTAGCTTGATTCGTCTGCGTGGCACAAGTTCCGAAGATCTGTGTTGGAACACAAAATTTCATTCCACTGTTCATGGGTTTCCCTTGATTCACAAGTGTTCAGGCAGCTGCCAGGTTATTTATGACAGTTAACTACTTCCAGGTGTTTCAGGAATTGCAGTAGGAAAGATCATTTAGTCAACAGTCTGGAAGGTGTGAATACTAGTTGCTGTCTACTTCTTGTTATTCTCTTGTTGACGAGAGGCTTGCACTCATTGTTCCTCATTCCTCAGTTCCTTATTGAGGAATGGCCATGTGCCACACAGAGCTTCGTGTTGTTACGCGTAAGAGATGGTTAAAGGAAGGTTGCACTTAGGTGCACATAGGTGTAACCCCAACCTTACCTAATTCAAGGCTTAAAAGCGAAAAGAAGTGAGGCTTCACTGCAGAAGCAGTGATGCTGTGCTTGTTACTGAATATCTGACTTGGAGGTTTATGTAATTAAGTATCAGTTACTGGAACCCAAACACAGGTATTCCTCCGTGTGCTCATCATAGACACATAGAATCATTAAGGTTGGAAAAGACCTCTGGGATCATCAAGTCCAACCGTCAACCCAACACTACCCTGTCTCCTAAACCATGCCCTGGAGTGCCATGTCTACACATCTTAAATACCCCCAGGGATGGTGACTCCACCACCTCTCTGGGCAGCCTGTTCCATTGCCTGACCACTCAGTAAAGACATTTTTCCTAATGTCCAATTTAAACCTCCCCGACACAGCTTGAGGCTATTTCCTCTTATCCTGTCACTAGTAACTTGGGAAAGAGACCGACCCCCCTCACCACAGCCTCCTCTCAGGCAGCTGCAGAGAGCGATGAGGGCTCCCCTCAGCCTCCTCCTCTCCAGGCTGAACATCCCCAGTTCCCTCAACCGCTCCTCATAAGACGTGCTCTCCAATGTGCAATTGTAATTGAAAATGTAAAGGCAATGTATATGAAATAAAGGGAATTGATCTAAGAAAACAGTAGCGTGGAGGGGAGAAACCAAAGGCTTCCAATGAATATGAAGTGTGGAAAGTAGAAAAATATTTCCTGGATACCTTCTCTGCTGCCTGAAATCTAATATGCAGGAAATTAATTTTTTTTTCCTCTGGGTAAACCTGAGTACAAAATATTTAAGTAAATGACTACCATAAAGATATATAAATAATTAATACAGGAATGTGTTCATTTTTCTTGTTTTTAGGTGGTTGTTCATTTGATGAGCACTACAGTAATTGTGGTTATAGTGTGGCCTTGGGAACCAATGGATTTACCTGGGAGCAGATCAATACCTGGGAAAAGCCAACAATGGATCCTGCTGTCCCAACTGGTAAGTAAGAAGCCTCAGCAACAGCGAGGAGATACTATTCTTGTAGAGAACCAGCTGATAGCCCTATATGGGCGTGTACTGGGTCTGGGTAGACACAACAGTGGGGTAGGATTTTATTCCGTGTTAAAAAGATTGTGTTCAAAATAATCTGACAACAGAATTTTGACAACATAATTCATAAAGGTGAGATGGCTTTTTACAACATTTGCCATTTGCTGAATTGTTTTACATTCCTTGTTCCTATTTTATTCCTGCATTTAACGGAGAGGAAATGTTTCAGATATAATATTCTAAGGTTTGGCCAGCATTTTGTATGTTTCAGAGAACTGTCTTACCTGGGGAGCTGTTTCAGAGGCCAAAAAAAGTAAAGTTTTTTAATGTCTATGAATATTGGACCTTCCAGTTACCATTTAGCTCTTAACCGACTGCTTTGAATTCTAATTTTGAGAAAGACAAGAAAATTCCTAAAGAATTAACTGTAGTAGCTAGTTGTTGATTAGGCTGGGATTTCAGACAGTGAAATTTTCACATGCAAGAAAAAAATTTCCAACAGAGAGACTTACCAGAATGTCTAATTTGCTAACATACATTGAGAACATCCAGTAATAGCATAGTCTTCCGTGTGATACTTGGAATATTCTCCGGCGAGCTCACAGCAATGGTAATTACCAATAGTTTTGTTTCTCATTGGAAGTTACCATTATGGTCTATATGGATGTATATGGGAATAAGTTCTCTAGCTTTAATCAGAGTGCTGTGGAATGCATTGTTCACATTGAAAAAGAACTCATTCTGAGCAAGCACACTAAGGTTTTTTAAAAATCATAGTTTGTCTGTGTTTCTTGCCACCTAAAATAGCAGTTCAGGCCCCTTTAACGGACACAATGGGAACAGACCTGACCAGCCAGTTAAGACTTTGATTTCAGTCCTAAGAAAGACGTATTTGTTCTGGTTAGTGCATTGCACTCGGAGAAGCATGAGCTACATGGCAGAACCGGAATATAATGTTGTTCAAGAGGTATTCTTATGCCTGTAATTATTGGGGTAAGAGGCTTGTAATTGCTAGCTGCCTGTTAAGGATGCCATGTGGAGCTGATACAACAATAGCTCCCTGCTGTAGCCATTGATAGACAGCCCAGTCTTCATCCCAATATGCTTGCTGTCAGTAAAAAGCAAGCGCAAAAGATACCAGCCTAGCTGCGGTTTCTCCATCAGCAAGGTTGGTTAAGTTGTGGGGTTTTCATTATGTTATTGGAAATTGTTTGGAACAGGATCTTTCTAAGTGTGTAACACCTAGTACCATTTGATTTGGCTGTGACATTCCCAAAGAAGTTAATTGTGAAAGCTGTAGTTTTCTGGTCTTGTCTGCGAGAATGTATTTCATCATTCTGGATGTTGTTGCTTTTTTAAATGATGGCAATTTTATCTCCATGGTTCCTTAGCGTCTACCCTGTTGTGTCCTGTTCCCTGTCCCTGGCAAAGACCTAGCTAGAGAGACATGACAGACCTTTGAATTAACTGATGCCAGAGCAATCTGAAGGAGTAGGAACGTACACAGTTTTGATGCAATTTGGAAAGCAAGGAATAAATGGGAGGGCTTACATTGCTTAGACTGGATGAGTTCAATACTTTGTCAAATATAAACGTTAAGGTAAAACTATCTACCTGGCCTCTATATGAGGTGCATTGACATCTGAAGTATGCTGGAACCATGGGGAAATCAATAGAAAAACAAGTCTGGAATAGCATGGCAAAAAAAAAACCCAATCCCAAACCACTACAATGTAATTTTTAGCAAGGCTTTCAGAATTATTTCTTCTAAAGCTACGTAAATACAGAGGCGTGTGTTTTCCCCCTTAGTACATCATTCCATGATATCTAGTGGCACTAATAAATATATAAAGAAGGTAAAGCAGCTGCAAATTTAATAAAGGTTAGACATTAAATAAGAAACGCAGAAATCTTTGTTGTGGAAAGGTGCAAAGGTAAAGCAACCATCAACTTGGAATGTGCTGATAAAGAAATATTATCTAAAGAGATTTTAAGGAGCATAAAGGGAAATGACTCAGTTCCTCAGGGTACTAATTGATGGCTTAGGTCTATTCATACAGAACAAAAGGTGAAATCAGTAGGTAGAAAAAGAAGATCGACCACAGCAAATGTGTACAGAAGGCTTTAGTAACAAAAACATGTTTTAAAGAGCTGTCCAAATCATGCTAACCTTGAAGTAAATTATAGTGGTCAATTAGACTGCCTGAAGCTAGCAGAGATGTTCAAAGCTATTATTGAGAGTCTGTATCACTGGATAGAATTGTAATGCGTGTTGTTTGTATTGGTTACTCATTGAAAATCTGTTTTGTGCGAATAAAAGATGTTTACTTAAAATTCATCTGGTGGTAAAGCCAGGCAAATAAACTGATGAACAGCATGTTCCACTCCTACAAGCAGGGACATCTTTAAAACCAGAGTACTAGAACATTTGGTGATTGACTTTCCATTCCATTTAATTTCTCCACAGCAGCTGAAAGCAGCAGGGTGTAAATCCACTGAGCTGCAGGGTGTAAGAGGTGGTACCAAAGAGGTGCTCATGGAATAAGTATCTTCTGGTGGCCAGCTGTAGCTGGGAAAGCTCCTTAGCATGAGGAGCAGTGACAGGAGTGCCAGAATGCATAGGGTGCACAGGGCAAGCAGTAATGTAGATTTTCTTTATCAGGACGATATTTTAGATACTACCTTATTTTTGTAGCTGGAATAGATTAAAATACTACATTGTGGAAATGGTAAAAACAAAAAGTGAGCAGGCATTAGGTTGGTTCAATGATACTAAGTAAGTCTGCAGCGCAGCCTGCTGGGAGACGTTGGCAAAAAGCAGGGCCTGCCCCCACCCTGGTCAGCCAGCCTACATTAACATTGCCGTCAGAGCTATTTTCTTCTGTAAAATTTATCGGCTTTCATAAGTACCAGCAGGTCCTTTTGAATTCAACCAAGCCACAGAATTCTGTCCTCCTGAATACTAATGATAATATCTAGCACTTTTTACAGTACTTTTCATCGTTAGATCTCGGAGTGCTGTTCAAAGGAGGTCAGTACCACGAATGAGAGCCTGAGTCTATAGTGCTGTGTAATTCTCTGCTGACATGCTGCTGCAAAGGTCTCTGCCCAGGGATGACTTTCTATTCTTTATTTTTTGAATTAAAATGTCAAAAAAAAAAGGGGGGGACACACACAATTAAACTGCTCCATTAGCAGTTTGTAGAAGTTCTAGCCATGTAGAAGTTTGTAGGCAGTTTGTTTTACTCCATTGCTAGCAAATAAACTGTTTTCCATGAATTCTGTGATTAATTCCTCAGGGCTGGAAACTCTTAATTGGGGGATTAAAAACCAGGTGTTTGTTGTTCTGAATAAATGTTTCAAAAAATTGAAAGAAATGAATTGTAGGTATCCAATCCCCAGAATTTGGTGGGACTCTCATTCCACCTCCTTGCATAACAGCAGGAGTGATTATAACAAAATATTCTTTAACAGGTGGGTGTTTTCTTAAGCCTGGATACCCTTAGTGATGAGTATTCTACAGCCTTTGGGCTGGTTGTTCCACTCTCTGAGTTATAAAGGTTCTCAGTCCTTCATTTTCCTTTTTATGGCTTCATCTAATTATTTTTTTTGTTCCATTGTTGACTAGGGAGAACAATCAGTTGTTGCTCTGTCTTATAAACTCTTTTATATAGTTGCATGCAGTTAAGTCTTTGTTTTGCGGGACTAAACATGACCCAGTCCTTTTAACCTTCCTTAACAGAGTGTTGTCTCATTTTGTTCCCCTCTACCCTATGCCTTCAAACATTGCTTTCTTATCTTTTTTGGGTATTTTTCTAAAGCTGTGTTACCAAGCAGAGATTTGATACTCTGCATGACAGTGCTGGTGGGGCACAAGACTTCAATTCTGTTATAGAATTTCAAAGTACAGCAAGTAGATTTCTTCTGCTCCTTTTTATTTCCATCTTGCAGTTTTCATTCTCCTTTCTCTATAAGTATTCGTTTTTTACGTGCTGGTATTAGATGATGTGAGATGGACATGGCCCTTCAGTTTTTGCTGGATCACAGAAGTTATTTCCTTGGTAGGTAACATAGGGGGTGAGCTTTCCTGTATTTTTGAGGCAGATACTTGGTTAGTACAACAAGGAAATGTGTTGTGTTTAAACCAGACAAAAATGCTGGACTTAGTTTTCATGTTACAACATCACAGTATTCCGAGGACACTGGACCTGCCTGCTCTTGTAGCAGTTACAAAAATAATATTAATAATGAAAGTATTTAACATTTGCATCTTCAAAGTATTTTACCATCATTTGCTAATTAACTCCAATGATAGACTTAACCAGGGCTGACTAGACTGAAGTAATTACTTTAATTGTATTAAAAACGATTCTACTCTGAATACAAAGCCATCATGCCATGTGCCCTTCTACAGCAGCATTCCTTGGTGTTAGATTTACTGTTAATCTCAAGTTTGCGTTTATGAAGTTTCCCTGTTCCAAGTTAGCAGATAAGCAATCACCACACAGGGGCTGAAGGTCTGGCCCCACCTGCCTGACTGCTCATGTATGTAAATTGGCACTTGGTTTAAGTGCTATTTTACTTTGTGTATATGCGTGTATCTATATGCGTGCTCCATATTACTGCTCTTTCTTGCTGCATAGCTTTCTAAGTAGACATCCTGTTTGTCTAGGAAACAGAAGTTCAGATATTATGAATTTAGGTATGGGCAAGACATTTGGAACAAATTATAGTGTGCGTGTATATATATATATATATATATATATAAAATTAGAGTTAAAACACTTGTATGTTACTTAGCAAGTACAAATCGCCTCACTTTGCTTGCTTATTCCAGAGAGTCCACAAATATTCTGCAAAGAGAACTGGGACCTGTGATCGACCAAAGGTGTTTTTGTGGTAGAAATAGATGCGGTTTTATCTTTCTAAGAGCCAAACTCGCTTGCAATGTCTAACTCATGGTTTGGAAGATGCAAAATAGTTGTGGGAAATGCCACTGATCCTTAGTTTTATGGGTTTTGTATGTGTATTTCTGTACAGCTTATCAAATAGCAGACAGCTAGTGTTGCACTAGTGGCTCAGAAGTGCACATGCAATGTCTTTGTGCTTCCTCTGTTTAGAATTGAGCTAAAGGATTTGAACTGTTTTATGGTGCTTCAGAAGACTATGGCAGGTTAGTACCAAATGGCTGCTAACTACACCATTAGGATTTACGATAGTTGCAGCACGACAGGTCTGGTTCCCCCTTCAGAGAGGTAGTCGGCATTTGCTCTATAACCTTCCCTCGTGAACTTGGACGACTCTATGCTGAATCTTCTTAATGGTGGGCATTTTGAGATAATAGTTGGCAAGGTTAAGGCACAAATGGGGTCTGAGTGCTTTCTTACGTGAGTCTGCGTTGCATGGCCCAATGAAGTGAACACAGCTCGAGAGCTGTTTAGTGTGTCCAACTGTTCACTTCCCTTGAATGCATTGCACCACCTTGCTGAGAATTTGTAGGAGAACTTCTTTCTTTTCTCTTGCAGCAGAGATAAGGGATGGGGACTCTTCCCACATCTAATTGCGTCTGTTCTTTTGTTCCAGTAACTGGAGGGCTCTCCGAGCTTCTCACTGAAAGAACAGAAGGGTTATCATCATTAGCGTTGCTTCGTGAACTACTCATTTAGCGGGCGAACATCATAGACATGATGTATATCTGAATACCAGATGGCTAAATTCTACTTGGACTCCACTGAACTGAGTGAAGTTTTATGTTAGTCTAATAGTCCAAATGCTTTCCTATGTCACCTTCCTCTTTTTGTTGAGTGGCACCATGGAGTTACAGCATGAATGAATAATTATGAAACAGCTTTCCTTGAGGAAGGTGATAACCCTCCATCTATGCCTGCATTGGAGACGGGCAGGATCCTTTAATTTCGTTCAGGAGATTACTGATGTGAAGCTAGTGTTAACCTCTACAAAGAACAGAGAACCTCTGTGCATAGGTCAGACATTTGTCTTTTTTTCTTCAGGCTGGAATGAATGCCAACAGGAGTTAGGCTCAACATCTGTAAATTTGAAAGGTGGTACAATGAAATTAACATTTTCCTGTGTCTGAGTGTATTAATTCTTGCTTAGAAGAAAATACACAAACAAACTTGTTAAGGGAATAATTTAAAATTCTACTGTGTACATGATGAATCATGATCCAATTTTGTCTGAGAGGAAGAAAAAATGTGGCTTAGCTGTCTGTATAGTTTTTCTCCAAAAAATATTTTTTTGCAGGGGAAATGACAAAGAATGAGTCAAATATGTTTCTCCCCACTCTTTCACTTCCATACAACTAAGTACTTTAGTCTGGGTATAGGTAATGAAGTCAAAGTAATTTCTCAGCTTTTAAGGTCTAAGCAGAAAGGGATCTCTGGAAGCTTTCCCCAGGGCGTTTTTATTTTGCTGTTTACAATGCAGCTTCATGTCTGTGTTTTGGGGTTCTTTTTTACAGTTGCAGTTGTAAGTAGTTC
Organism: Anhinga rufa; assembly: GCA_013400875.1. Classification (NCBI taxonomy): domain Eukaryota; kingdom Metazoa; phylum Chordata; class Aves; order Suliformes; family Anhingidae; genus Anhinga; species Anhinga rufa. The sequence goes on along the minus strand of VZTV01006091.1, from coordinate 9,404 downwards.
TTCCCCATTTCCAGAATTTCATCCCTATTTTACACAAACCTGAGTTTTGGGTGTTGCTTGCTTGGTTTGCTGGATTTATTTTAGTAGGTGTGCGTGAGAATGTCTAGTCTAATGGGGAAAGTGTACTATTTGGCCTATTTATGAATATAGCTTTGGCAGGAATGTAACCTTGCAGGCAACTAGAGGGAACTTTTTCTGCACTATGGCCTTTAATTGCTTTACCTTAGTGTGTCCAGTAAGGCCGTCAAAAGCCATTATGATGTCTGACTCTGTAATGGTGGCTCAAAGCCCAGCACTAGCATTTAGCTGTCCCTCAGAGGAATGTATTGTCAACCATATTTTTTGACTGTCTCATATCAGGTCTTGGTTGTCTGTAACTAAACAATACCTGCATTAGTATCCAATTTTGCTTCCTCAAGAATTCTTCATGAGCAACTGCTTCTTTTGCATAGAACTGATTTCAGAAAGGTAACAATTTAAAGCGATTAGTCTTAAGAGTGATTCTTACCAAATATTTGCTTTCTGTCATGTGTTGCTGTGTTCTAACACCAAGTAGAGCTGTTCTTTTGTCATCAGGCCTACTAGTTTTGGATGGCATAGAATGAGTGAGGGGCCTTTTGACCTAAGTACATGTGAAATTTCAGGCCTGTAAATTAATAATATCACACTTAAAAGCTAAGTAGTTAGTTAACTATTCCATGATGTAAGATGCAAGAGGAGTTGAATTAATTAAGAACATTTACCCCTCTAGAGGCCTTCTGCTGAAAGGAAATTACATCTCAGTTTTTGGTACTTTGTCATTCATATTGTAAACGTGAGATAGAATTTCTCCTTATGTGCCACTGAGAGAGGTTAGGAGAAACATACTTCCACTTAGATGTAGGTGGTACTTTGCTACTGAAATCAAGCTTAGCAAGGATGTGTAGCCTTCTCTGAACATGCATGGTATAAAGAAATGTTATCAAAGGAATCTGAAAGAATGACTTCTAGGAAGGCCTTTTAATGACCCTGAAGGGATTGCTGTCTGTAGGGAATACATGTAGTTACTGCACCTTGATGTGTTAAATGGTACGTTTGAACTATTGTCAGTCTATTTCTGATCCTTTTCTGTGAAAGCTGTCAGAAACAGAGCTGTTTGTGAATGTCAGGACCTTTCCATTATCACTATTAGTGAGACCGTGACACTTTTAAATCACTGCCGTAACATCATTCAGCATCACACTAGGAGGAAGGACAAGAAAGCCATTGTTGTACGTGTTTTTCCTCCATGGTTTCAGTACTGAAGCATATTAATTTTTCTCAGCACCTGTTGGCTCTGGCAGGAACTGATGCCTTTCAGCATCTTAGCACACAGTCTGCATTTTTCGTAATCTATTATTTTGAACTCTATCAGGACATGCCGTCCAGATGCCAAGTGTGTTAAAACTGTTTTTTGTCTGAGAGCCAAGTTAGGGAATTGTATAGCTACGCCAATGGAAAAACATTTCTGAATAAAAACTTCAAAAGCTTCAGGAGCTGGCAGATAGAATGAAGAGAGGTTTCTTCCAAGAAGATGAAATCTAGTTTAAATTATGTTGAAATAAATATGGTTGTACTGAAAAAAGGCTAGAATACAAAACAAGCTTTGACTAAGCTCTTTCATTTTAAATATTTATTTCTTTGGAAATTCTTTCTATAGTAAGAGTCAAAACTGATAATTTAATACCCCTTTGCTCATATTAGAAAATTCAGAGCAAGAAGAGGAGCATGCTTAAGGAAGAACAGGAGTAAACAAGGTGCATAGGTAGAATGAGGAATAGGGAACGTCTTTCTGGCAAAGATGGGATACTAAAAGTGATAAATATGAAGCTAGTGGATATTAAGGAACAGAGGAAGAACAGCAACTAAAGTAGGAACAAATGTTTTGGAAGATAGATTAGATAGGTAGATTCTAATGATATTGAAAGAATTTACAGGATTAGGGAATATTGCAGGTCTAGTGAGAACTTAAGGCATTTGTCACAGAACCTCCTCTCCATTGGGTAGAATCATAGAACAGTTTGGATTGGAAGGGACCTTAAAGATTATCCAGTTCCAACCCCCTGCCATAGGCACTGGCAACTTCCACTAGACCAGGCTGCTCAAAGCACCATCCAACCTGGCCTTGAACACTTCCAATGATGGGGCACCCACAGCTTCTCTGGGTGACCTGTTCCAGTGTCTCAACACCCTTATAGTGAAGAATTTCTTCTTTATGTCTAACCTAAATCTCCCCTCCTCCAGTTTAAAGCCATTACCCCTTGCCTATCACTGCATGCCCTTGTAAAAAGTCCCTCTCCAGCTTTCTTGCAGGCCCCCTTCAGGTACTGGAAGGCCTCAATAAGGTCTCTCCGCAGCCTTCTCTTCTCCAGGCTGAACACCCCCAGCTCTCTCAGCCTGTCTCCATAGGAGAGGTGCTCCAGCCCCTGATCACCTCCGTGGCCTCCTCTGGCCCCGCTCCAGCAGGTCCATGTCCTGTCTGTGCTGGGGGCTCCAGAGCTGGACGCGGCGCTGCAGGGGGGTCTCACCCGAGCGGGGCAGAGGGGCAGAATCTCCTCCCTCGCCCTGCTGCCCACGCTGCTGGGGATGCAGCCCAGGGCACGGCTGGCTTTCTGGGCTGCCAGCGCACATTGCTTGGTCACGTTGAGCTTCTCATCAACCAGCACCCCCCAATCCTTCTCCTCAGGGCTGCTCTCCATCCATCTCTGCTGAGCCTGTATTTGTGTTTTGGATTGCCCCGACCCATGTGCAGGACCTTGTATTTCTTCTTTATCCTGGAAGGTTAGTTAGCAAGCTAGAGATGGAAAAATCTAACAGAAAAGAAGTTCCAAGAGAAGAATGACCTGAGAAATCTGCATGGGGCAGATGGCCAAAGTCAAGACAGACCAGATTTGACAAGTGGAAGGAGAAGGTTATGAATGAACAGACAAATGCTGAGAGAGAAGGATTTACAAAAGGAAACACTGAGGAAATTGTAGGCAAACTTCTAATCCGGATTGATCCCAGAAAGCAACTGAGGCATTAAATAGGCATTCAAAGTAGTAGGGCAGAATACTGGAAAGGCAAAACGTGTAGTTAAGGTTATTGCTCAGTCCCTCATGTGCTTTAATAGCAGAGCCTTGCTAAGTCTGTCTGTATGAATTTTCAGCTTTTTGCAATTTCTTAACATAGAGTCAGTGGAATTCTCCTGAAGTCCCTTAAATTCAGTGGAAACTGGGTATAATCTCTTACAGAGACTGTATACTGCGGTGGATTGTCTGGCTAATGCACTACCTTTTTTCCCCATTTGTCTTGTTTTTCCCAGTGAACTCTCGTCTTTCTCCTTTTTACTTTTTTTACTTCTATCACAAAACTATCACACCACTTAATAGACTCTCAGCATCTGAGTACAAAGCTGTTGTACAGTATCTAAGATTCCAGTGTTATGAATTATTTAACTAATGCTGTTTCTTTACCATAGGCCCGATTCACTGTATAGTGAAATAATGGGAAGTCTTTCCACCAGCTTCAAAATAAACAGGATTGGGGTTCATAATGAGCAATGTACACTGTCTAGATTTTCAAATACTTCACTATTTAGCTAGAAGGACACAGATTGTTTGGATGGAATGGTAATAACAACCTCTGTTCACTGGTTCCACTGAGAACTGTTGCTATTGGGAATTTGTGGGGAAAAGAGAGTTCATTTTATGTGCTTAGGAAATATTAGCATTTGCTATTCCCAGTATTAGATATTTAGTACATGTAATTTGGCACATGAAAAACACTGGCTTTAAATAAGCCTATTTTCTGAAAGTCATTTATACACATACAAAAGGAAGTTGATAGCAACAATATTCAGATATTCTCACGGGGAAAAATAATGTATGCATCTCCTGCATAGGCAATCCAACCTCCTCTGTATCATTCACCTCTTTTAGAAGGGAGTGGAAAGTGTTGTGGTTGTATTCCTTTGAGATGAAAGTTGTAATATCACAAATTATCACTTGTTTTCAGTATTGACTAGAAAAATAAATGCAATTATATTTATGAATGTTGAAAATTAAGCAGAATAAAGCAATTGTATGTGTTTCAGGATCTTTTCAAATGAAAAGCTGTATTCACTGAATTCGCATCAGCTCTTTTTCTCACTGTCATGTTTCATGATGTGAACTCTCAATTGAATGAGCAGCTGCACTAAAAATGGCACCAGCCAAGTCACAGGGAATTCACAGAAAATTGAGACATTTCAGGCTTTAACACGAGCCCTTTTGGGCCCTCATTTACCTTGAGCAATGCTCGGCTTTTTATTAGTATAATGTCTATAAATACAGAGAGGTGTCAAGCCCTTATTTCCAGTACTCACACTTGGTACTTTGGGGGTAGGCCTTGTACAGACCGAACAAAGATGCTTCAATGTCACTACAGAGAGGGTTTGTATTTCTAGTTGTGGAAACAGTTTTTTTCTTCTCGTCTTCTACTTTGGATTTACTTACAGTGCAAGCATGAGGGTAATATGAAGGAAATGCCAGTGTGGATCAGAAGGATTTCTAAGGAAAGCAGAATAGGGAACCTACAACACAGCTCAGGTGTCTAAGAGCCTTCTTGGTTTATCTAATCCTTCTAAAATAAGACTATGCTTAACGCTAAGGGTCTGACCACATCCCTTTGGTCTTTGAAAATACCATCTGTTGCCCTGTATGGATGTTGGCTGAGTCAGGCTGCAATCTCAACGGATCTTCCCGCTATGCCTCTGGTGCACGCCGCGGCATAAGCTGTGTGCGGAAGCATGCTGAAAGAAGAAACTTAGAGGCAGGGAGTGGCCTGTCCTCTTCAAAACCATGCAAGAGCAGAGCTGTTTCTCTGATAAATTTTAAGATGCTTTAGAACAAATGTTTTATGTACTGAAAGTTTATGCAGTGCTTCCATTTTTTAATTTACTTCTATACCACACATCTTTAAGACCCAAGTTAGTAACTCTTTAAGCAGTGTGATTATCATTTTCACAGGATAACTGTTAGGGACACCTCCTCACAAGTCAGTCTGCCCCATAAACTCAGACTTAGCTATTCACCATTAGATACCATGGGAAAATGTAAACGCTTCAGAAGTTCCATTTCACTCCATCGCTCTTTTGCTTTCCATGTGTATGTGACTTTTTGTATTTCTTTTTTCCCCCAGTACATCTTCTCTTAATCTGCTCCAGTTATGGTAGTGAAAATCAAGCTGTGAAGAATCTTGGCAATAAAAACCAAATCACCTTCCCTCTCACCCCCAGCCTAACTAGGATATAGTCAAGGTATTTAAAGAAAAAGATTACAAGGGGGAAGAAAAAGAGCTATAAGCTGAATTAACTTCTTGCAAAATTTGATGCAGTCTAGGGTGACTGTGTGAAGATGTACCATACGTATCGCTGTGCATTCTCATGGCCAGTTTTACCACTCCATCTGTCCGTAGCAGACAAATGTCTTTCCCCCTTTCAGTTTTATAGGTTTAAGTTGTTTAGCAGCATAGTTATGGGAATATTCAAAGAGGAATCATAACCAGAAAAAAATGTTTTAGCTTAGTTCTCATTAGCTGTTCATCTAGAACAGATTGCATAGGATGGTCTTCTGGAGTGTATCTAATTGCTGCAGCATGGTAATTTAATGGGGGCACATTTTTATAAGCTTGTTTAATTGCGTCTGTGCCAACTGACCTCGCAGCTTGGTGTGCAGTGATTCAGCTCTAGAAACTAGAGTTTAAGTATAGGATCTCATTTGTACGAGTGGCTTTGATCTTCATTCACTGTTACATATTTGTTTGATTTTTATATGGCATCTGGCATCACTGTGATGTCTGAACTAAAACTCTTCACCCTCCATCCCATTCACCATCCACAAACAGTTGTTGTTCTTCAGTTTTCAAGTCCAAACAATCCCCCCTTCCCTACATTTTAACTTTTTTTTTCCCCTTATGTTCTGAGCTTTTTTTCTCATATAACATTCATGTTCCTTATCTTACGTTGTCTAGGAACTAAGTTTTCCTCTTTTACTCAGAAGTGTTTTTATGTAGCAACATACCAAGAAGCTTTCAAAACTCTGTACTCCTGCAGCTCTTACCATGCCATTTCTGGCTGTCTTTTCTCTTGTGTCTGTTTCCTTTTCTCCTTTGTTCCCTTCTTTGGCCTCATCCCTCAGGATTCTCTATCACTCACAGCCTCAAGTCCAGTGAGACAGATCTGTAAAACTGTTTCCTTTAGGTTGCCAGGAAGAGGACATGCACACTCCTTTGCAACTCTGCTGAATTGGTAGAGAAAGCATTCCTCAGCCCTGTAACCTTTAAGTGAGAAACAGGATTTCAAAAGCTAATTTGCTTGTTTTTATAGCACGATCTTAATTCTACAAGGGAGAGAAGATGATCTAATCTAATTTAATTTTGCTCTTTAAGAAGAAGGGAGATCACTTGGCCAGCTGCTGCTCTGAGCAAACATGGAGCGTGCAGGCTACAAGATAAGCTTTGAACTTTATCAAGTCTCTTGGCAGTATATGCTAATGTGTGCTGTTGGGAGATTTCTGAAACTTTTGCCTCTGATTGTATTAATTAGTGTGCTGCTCAAATGAGCTGTAACTCACTGTAAAATAAGTAAGAGCTGTTACACATAGGGCTTTCTCTGTTCCTGATGCTTTAGTGTTTGGGCAGGGTAGACTGTGAGGATGCGTATTTGGCCTGATTTGTGAAATCACAGTACTGCTGTTTATTTTGATTTCTTTTTAAAACTTTAAGCATAATCTCTTCTATTTGAGCTGTTCGTGTGTTAGAAGAGGAAAAAGTTTGCATTCCAATCCTATGTTTGAAGAGGAAACCTTTTTCTCCCCAAATATTTGAACTTCTAACAGTAGGTTAGTAAGGTAAGGAAGCATCTCAGAGCTTCAGTGGTCATACTAAATTTCCCTCTAGACGGTGACAAACTCCCTTGAAAACCAAATCTACTATAATTCAGGGCCTCAGGGCTCTTATACTTATCTTCCCCTGAGGTGGATTTGTTGTATTCTTAAACCTCCAGGTTCCAGGTGGAGTAAGTTTGCCAGTATGTTAAGATACGGTTTCATGTCTATCACTTTTTACAACAGTCTGCCACATTTCTCTTGCAGACCGTGCCTCAGACCCTCAAACCTTACATTAACTGGAGTTTGTCATCTCAGCTTCCATCCCCACCGTGCATCCCCGGTGTGATATCTGGCTTCCCACTATAGAGATGTACTACAAGGTGCACAGCATTGGCAGACGTGTTTTAGCCATATACAATAATTTAAAAGTCATACATATTTTGGAAAAAATTGGAGCTTTGTTGTGATTACCATCTTAGCTCATCTGTGGAATACGCAGTCTGCCCTGTCTCTTTACATATCTTGATCTTCTTCCATTCAGTAGTGGTCCAGGCTGCTTGCCTGTCTTCAGAAAAATAAAGCTAGCCAGGGGTTAAGTTAGAGGAATTCTGTCCTATATTCTTAGATGAAATGCAGAAGTCCATGACCATTCCAAGAGGTGAGACAGTGTTGCAGTGCTTGAGAGACTTCACTGGTGCCCTGTACTGCAACCTGAACAAGGCACAGGGGTGAGGACCAATAACCTGTGAGGTAATACAGAGTGGGGGTCACAGTGTCCACTACCCTAAGGTGGCTTACCCAGGTTGAGAGGTTATGAATGTATGAAGTTGGTAACTTCACTCTGTCTCACTCCCTGCATTCCAGCCTTTCTTCTGTCTTCACATCCATTTTTGTAAATTTGCAGTCTGCTAGGTCAAAAAGCTTAACTTTT
>VZTV01006075.1:0-19024 GCA_013400875.1 Anhinga rufa | reverse complement strand
AACAACAACAACAGTAATAATAAGACTAATAATGATTATGATGATGTCAGGAACTCCTAGCTTGTACCAGCTTTTTAGCATTCTACTGCAGGGCTGTAGAGAACTTTGAAGTAGAATTTATTTAAGAGAAAAATCTCATAAAATTTGCTAAAACTAAAAAGTAGATACCTTTAGGTGGTGTTAAAGAAGACAGCAAAAACACGTTTTGAGCCCAATGCTTATTTTCATTACCCCCTATAAAATTCATGCATTATTTCAGTTCATTTGCACTGGGAGAAAGAGATACTTGTGTGGTTAGACTCAGGCAACCTTTCTCAATTTGCTGGTTTGCTGTCTTGGCTGGGAACTTAATTTCAGATTATTTTGAATCAATTTACTTGAAAACCCATGGATAAGAGTAGTGAAATTCATTTCTCAGCACTGTTTACTAAAGCCACCATAAGAATGCAAGCTGATGACAAAAAGTTAACTTTTATCACCAGATATAAACCAATGCTAAGTTGCGGTGCCAGCACTTTTGAGTATCATCCAGACTGACTAGTGCGTATTCCCTCTTCCCAGATAACACTCCTTTATCCATCTCCTGAAATATTGTCCAAATCTACCTTGTGCAATTTTATGGTCTGCTGCTGAAGTGTATTAGCAATTGTTTGTCATGTTCTATTTGTGAGTGCTTTTCTTGAAATCTGCCTCAGTGCATGCAGAGTTGCTTATTGGCAATGTTCCTATCATCAGCAATGTTCAGTTAAAACTGATTCTCAATGTGCAGTGGTTTTCCAATTTCAGTTGTTCTCCATTTCCAGAAAGAATGCTCTCTCATGGTACTACTATAAAAAGAATTTACATTTCTGAAAGATTCCTATTAAGAGACAAGCTAAACTTTTATTTTAAATGAGTCAAATTGAAACTTTCACAGTTTCATTATCCACCAAATTAAACGCTGTTTTTCAAAAAGCCCAAGAATTACATTTAATCCGACCATACAAAACTTACTTTGTCATGGTCAGCTGAGTTTTACTTTAATTTTTGTAGCTGTTAAAATAAATATTTTTTTATGAATTTTGATTCAAGAATTGGGGCACATGTGAAGATACATTTGAGCTAGCACAGAGCTGAGTTAGTGATGAAATAGCTTCATAGAAATTTCATTTTTCTTTATTGGAAAGCATGTATTGAGTGCTGTACAAAGCAGTCTCTAGAGTTAGACTATTTGCTCCATAGCCACAATCTTGCAGAAAGACTCAGGCAATGATAATTTTGCTCCTGGTAGACTTCCTCTATTTGTCTTTAATTTCATTTCACTGTTGTTGCACAGTTGCAAAAAGTAACACTCTTAAAAATCACCGCAAAACTGGCTTTTTAAAAAAAGTGCACAAGCTGAATTAGGATTTTTCGAAACTACAGTCTGAACTTTTCATGGATTCCTTCCCTTCAACAGGCAATCAGTTCAAAGAAGGATGTAGTCTTTAAAATGTGTTCTTTTTAACTACATTATATATCCTTAACAATACATTTCCCAGTTAGTCTTCACTCTTAGTCCAATCATTGTTTTTAATAATGAATATCTAGGAAGCAACTATTAGCCAAGGTAATGCCACTTTCTATATCTCAGGAAGTGCATTTACATCTAATTAATGAGATTAATTTAATTAGATCCTTACAGGAACTTCAAATATTGTTTATCACAAATAACTGAATAGACACCAAACCTGACTCTATGAAGTGTTGTGTGCACCTTCCCCTTTCACAGGAAGATAAAGAATACACATGGGTCCAAGATAGCTTCTGGCTCTTCCCAGGATGGAGCTCATAAAATCAACTAAAGCGTGTGTAATTTGCTCCTGGAATTTGCATAATTGCTTTGGATTCATCTCAGAGAATAGCTTGGAAAAATTATTCTGCTCTGTCATCCACATGCAGGTATCACAGGCATATTGAGATTTCCCTTATGTGGTGGGAAAAGGGCAAGAGAAGAATAGGTACAGCCACTCTCCAAGTGGCTTTAATGTTCACATCACAGACTGCCTTCTCTTGCGTATCAGTAGGAAACCATATACAACGCTCAGGTGCCATATACTCTCTAAGCTTAGTCTCAGTCATCTGTACAAAGCTTGGTTAAAACGGGGCTGGGGGGAAGAAGGATGAACTCAATGCACTTCACAAAGGCAGCCTTGCTTTAGCTGTTTCTAGACTGTTTTGCAGGTGGTCTTTTAGGCAGTACTGGCCTTTTGTAGTCGTTGCTCTTGACTGCAGGATTTTAGTCATTAGATTGTACGGACTTTCTTGCTCATTAGCTTCACCTGTCTCTTTATTCCCAATTTCACAGTAACAGAAAGGCAACAGTAACAGCTGACCTGGGGAGAGGAGTTGCTTCTTACATTATTCCTCCTTAATTTTAGTCCCTCCTTTGCAAAAGCAGCTTGGCCGCTGTGTTGCTTGTGCTCACCACTATGGGAGCATGAGCATCCCGAGCCACCGAGGGATGCTGTCCGCAGAAGGCTCCCAGCCTGCAGGATGACGGGCTTGGGGTTTGTGCTCATTGTCTGAAGGCCTCTGCTTCTCCTGACTTAAAAAGCATCGAGAAAAGGGTATTTTGCAGAATTATGTATTATAGTACGCCAGATCCTGCAAATGCAGTTTTCTATTGAACTTGGACTGGAGTCCCTTTAAAAAAGCCCACACTATTGTATTCAGAAGGCATGGCTTTGACATATGAATTTTGGTTTTGTCAGGGAAGTAAAGAAACTAATAACAGGTGGTGATTATTTTCTTTTTTTTATTTTTCATGAAATTTAGAAAGAGGAGTTAGAGTTGTTAATGTTTCTGATTTTACTGCCAGTCATCTGCCCTTGAAGTCTGTCTCACGTAAGAAAAAAAAAACCCCAAACAACAAAACTTACCTTTGAATCAGCAGCAAGTTTAAGATATAATTATGTTAACTAATCTTTTTAAATGACACCTTGTTAAACGCAACTGTTAAAGAGTGAAATCTAATTAAATCCTACTGCTTGCAGAGCTGAGCAATATTAGTACTTAAGAGGTTTATGATTTCAGAATTTATGTGCATCTCCTTAGTTAACATTGGATCATATTTTGATACCTACTTTAACTTTGCTTCTTTTTATTTAGTTAGCAAATTAAATCACTGGCAAAAAAAAAAGTAGTCAAAACTATACATAGTGTGTATATATATAGTTAGGAGATTTTCAATCAAAAGTCGGAAAACACAATTACAAGGGAAACATAGATAATAGAACAGGATGACACTACTAACTAGACAACTGGAGCACATCTAAGAAATTTTTCCTTAAAGAAGTGTGGTGCTGGTACCGGGAAATAAATGTATTTCAGAATATTTATTTTATCTTCGCCCATTAAAACGTGGACCAAGACAGCAAGGTAGCACATTTTACACCCACAATAATTGCTTAGTTGTGAAATGACAAAGCACTGGAAATGAGAAACTTTTTGCAGAATGAAACAATCTAGGAGACCGATTCTCTGTGGAGGCATGTTCTGTAAATCGAAATGTTCACTGACAGCAGATTTATGCTTAAAGTCAGCAGGTTTTTCAAAGGGATTTTGTTGTACTATTCTTAGCTGCATTAGAAATGGTCATCTTGGTTTTCTTTAATGTTTGATAGGTAGGTCTGTAAGTAAGAAAGGTAAGTTGAGCAAACCTCCATTTGCAGAAACTATCTGGGGGAGTTTCTGCAGGTTACTGATACCTCTCGGTGTGCTTTGGAGAGTGTGGGAACTTAGGTTTATAATGAATTTGGAGGTTCAGATAATAAGTAACATAGCCTCCACAATGAATATATTTTTTGAATTTGTCAAATCTATTTGACTTTATAGGCATGGCGTAGTACTGTGCTTACCTAAAGTGAATAAAAATCCTCATCTTATTTCTTTTCCTGGAAAATTTCTTCAGCTAAGTGCTCATCAGTTTAGGTGCTGGATATGTTTTGATGCATAAGAAGTTTTATTTCTCATTACCTTTCTATGCCTGCATTATCTGAGTGTCTCAACCAGCAGAAAGTAACAGTTTCACAGCAGTAACGTGAATATTTCAGTGAGGATTGATAACACTGAGAAGTGTTTTCACTGATGGTCCCAATGTTCCTAAATACTCTGACTTCTGTTTTAATCAGCATTGTAAAGGGTGCTTCTTCACTTCTGGACAGTGAGAGCAGTCCATTAGGTCTTACAGACTTTTGCAGACTTTCAGTCAGATCATCTATTACTTGCACCTTTTTGCAAGCATTTCCTCTAAGGGCTTTAAAGGAAAGCGGCTCACTGCTCTGTTCGAGTGAGGATTTGTACCTAGTATTCACCTAAGCATGTCATTATACCAAATACAGTGCAAAGGAGAACTGTATCTTCTTTCTGTCCATTTGTTCAATTAAATAAGTACCCAGAGAGCCTAATTCCAATTGTCTGAAAATAGACTAGGTAGGAGAAAATGGGATGCAAGCTCCCTTTGTACAAACTCATATATATAGGAAAAGCAGGTGGGTATGTTACAGGTTGGGCAAACCCAGATCCGTTTGGTTGCTTCTATCAAGAGGTCTAATTACATAAGTAAGAAGCTGGCATTGTTACAGTGCATTTCAAAGGCTCCCTTTGCCCATGACTTTGTTTCGTTGCCAAATGAAATAACATAGTACTAAATCCAATTTAGCAGAGCTGTCACCGATTTGTAAAGGCTCTCTTTGCACAGAAGTAAGAGTGAGAGCACAGTTCCTTTTTTACTTCCAACCTAATCGTCAGAGCAGTCCATTAAGAAACCATGAGTTGAGTTACTACCCCTCAGTTTCCTTGGTCAATTTGGAAGTATGGAGCACATGAAATGGCTTCAGTTTTACTAACAAGGTATGTAAGCATAGGTCAAGAAAGCACTACTGGGGTCATCAGGCCCCTGTGGCCTCCCTCCCTCTCCAGCTGCAGGTAATTCTGCAACAGTCATGATGGTCAGAAGAGCCTGTTTAATTTATGAAAATCGCACATCTCTCAATGCCCTGAAGAAAATTGCAATTTTTAGTTGGAAAGACTGAAAATCACAACAGTAAGAAAAAAAAAACTGTTGTCAGAGGAAGAGATTCTTCCACGGTATTAAACTGCATAGAGGAATATGCCCCAACAGTCCTTGGAAGTGAGGCACACCTCACTGGACAGATAGAAGCCAAAACTCCAGTATTCTTATGTCCATGTCCCCTACAGGGAACTCCGTCCTCATCCCAAACCTAGTGTGTGTAAGCAGGATACAGCAGCTAAGCATGCAAGATGCTTTAATTTCATAGCCTTTAATATATTTTAGTGTGAATTACTGATATCTATGAATGTTACATCTACTTAAAAAGCTTGAGAAGTAACTTGGAATATGTTGAAGGATAGTCCTTCTCTGAACCAGTTTTAAAAGTTGATAATTTAATTGATATAACTGAATAGTTACTGTCTAGGCTGTGCTGGTGTTAGGTTATTTTCTTCATTCAACATTTTCTTCATTAACAATTTTAAGACCTCCACTAAAGCAGATGAATTCTTTCTCTTCATCTACAGTTTTCACTAGTTACTCAAAATGAAGATTTCATAATTTTCTCAGTGTTTGAAAGTAGCTTAGACTATTCATATTGGCATCCCAGTGTATCCTAAGAACATAGACTATTAGGATGCTTTCTTGAATCTTCATGAATGTTTTTCAAGTAGTCCTCCTAGACTCAAAAATATCAAGAAAAATTACTAGGAAATAGTTTTTGAGCAGTTGTAGTTTTCATTTATTACTTCTTAAGAAATAAACCTATGGCTTTTAGAAACAAACACAAAGGCTTTTTTCTGTGGTTTGAGGCCCCCTGAGTTGTTTGTATTGATCCTGTATTAGTGTAGCTGAATGTTTCCCATTTTGCCTATCCTCATTTTCCAAACACTTCTATCCAACAGGAGGAATTTTTGGGGGGTGGTGCGTATCAACATGGCACACAGCAGTACCTTGGAAAGGTTACTGAGCTAACTTGGGCACTGCAAATATCCTTGCATTAGCATCACTTCTCACTTGAGCAAATAGCTCAACTTAAAAGCAGGCTGTAAACAGTGTGGGTGGACCTCCACGCTAGAGAGGCTTTATCAGCCCTACTGCTTCCCCTGCCTTCCTCGAAGCCTGTGCATTTCCACAAGCCTTGTGTTAGGTCGCGTAGACAGCTGCAGGCAAATGAAGTTGCTCAGTCATACTATTCTGAGTACTATTTGTCTCTTTGACAACTAGACCGAAACCTCTCTAAAATATATTGTCCAGGTGCCATTGTTGTTTTGTTCATCCTTAAGACGGTAGGATACTTGCTTGGAGCTTGCAGGTGTTATCAAAAGAAATACAGCAGCAAAAAGATGTCTGACCCAGCATTTGTGAGGCTTAGGTATTCCAGTTGAGATCTGGGACATGACCTTTCCACTGCTTTGTAAAAAGCATTTGTGCAATGCTGTGAAATTTGAAAGTTGCATCTCACAGTCAGTAATGAGGGTGCTCGGCAATGAGCAGGTCTGAGCCCGCTGTCTGTCACAGCGCACCAGTGCCTCTAAGTGCAAATGATTGCTGCCGGCATGTGAAAATGTATAGCTGACAAATTCATACCTCTTTCAGGCTAGAGTGTGCCTGAAGTTGAGGTGAAAAGTAACTAGCTAAATACAGCTCCTGTACTTCTATTAAATAGTTCTAATAAACTATTTATTTCTCCATAAAAAAAAAAAAAAGGATTCTGCACTGACCTTTGATTGTATGTGTTCTAATAGAAAAATACATTTTGTATATATTAGAAATGAGTTAAACTTTAAAGCCAAGATGTCACGTTGTATCTATGTACCTCTACATTTATGGATGTGTATATATAGAGAGAGGTTTGCTATATTTATATACATATCTATAATAGATATAAGATCACATCTACAAAAGCAGAATAAATTGCATTCAAAGAGTTGAATTACAGAGGGTTTACTAAAGACCTTGATATTCCAATTCCGAATCTTGTTTTGTGTCTCACTTTAGTCTGGAAATTTCTGCACCAAAGTATTACAAATACCGACTGTGGTATAATAGCCAAGAATGAATGCTTGGGTCTGATTCAGTGAGATTCTGATAAGCTACTGCAAAAAGCTTTGTATACTTTATATGTTTTCTCCCTTGGGGGTAAAATGCCTCAGGACCTCATTCTGAAATGTCAGCAGCACTAAAAGGATGATGTTCTCTGTGGCAGAGGCCAGCATGAGTCTCCAGGACTTCATTACACTGCTTGTTGTGTATCTGAAGGTTGAGCTTTATGCTGGTCTTCCACTCTGGGGTGATTTTTCATTGGAAACATGCCAAAAAACCAAACAACCTTGTGATCGCTGAAGTGGTTTGCTACTGTAGAGGAGATCTCTGAATGAAGGTTGATGGTCTTTGCCTCAGCATACAAATGGCAGCGGTATCCGTATCAGCGCTTTCAGAGCTCGTCCCTTGCACTTTTCAAAAGGTGATAAAACTGTTTGACCTCTCACCATTTTGAAACACTGATGCATGCGCTGTCAGCTGGAGGATTACAGTGGGGGTCAGGAAATAGGTAGGTTGTCAGCTCTTTCCAAGGGGATCACCACATGCTGTAGCCACCTGGGAGGACACCCAGGGAAGGCATTTGGTAGTGTAAGCGAAGCAGGGTGCGGTCTTGATGCGCCTGAACATGGCGTTCAACCCGTTTGAGTGCTTCAAGTATCAGTCTCACCTGAATGCTCTGACTGAGCTGGTTAAGGGAATCTGTATTCCTGCTGTCGGCTATTTCTCCAGCTGGGCTAAAAAGGGCAATAAAGGGATTTTCTTTGAGATGCTTACCTGGCTGTGCTAGAATTTCCAGAGCAATCCAGGGCTGTCATTAGAAGTACAGGTTAATGCCTGGGGGGTAAAAGGGAAGGGCAGTTTGAGCTACTTTGAGCAGACCCATATCTATCCTTACAACAGAAGTGCAGTACATAGGTCATAATATATTTAATTTTTTAAACAAAGTCAAATAAGATGTTTTTTTTTTCTCCCATAAATACTATAGTAGAAGAAGGACCCCCTTTTAATTAAATAGAAGTGAACTTCAATGAAGGCAAGGAACAAAGGCTCAAGCAAAGTATGTATTATATAATAATATCTAAAATAGTAGGTTGAAAATAGCATTAAAAATGCAAGGTCCAGCAATCAGTAGTTATGAGGTAGTACATTTTAAAAGATCTGTCAAAACAACAAACATTTTCTTCAGAAACATCTGACTTTATTTTAGCTGAACAGTTTTAAAAAGAAAATAGAATTCTAATGATAATGAATGCTTAAGATAATGGGTTGAAACATTATGCCCAAAGAAACTGTCTGGTTACAAGTTTCAGCTGCCTGTGTCATCGGCCTGGAGAGCCAAATGCAACCACCCCTCATTAGCTTTTTCCCTCAGTGCAGTTGTCTACCAACGTTAACATTTCAATGCTGGTTCATCTGTGAGAATCTGAAAATAAGGTCTTCAAGGGAAATAATGCAGGCAACACTACCAGTTATCTGTACCAGTAGGGTTTTTTGGATGTTTTTATGCACTTTTATTTTTTAATCCTGCAGAAATGTTTTCTGCTCTGAACTCCTTTATTTTGGATATTATAAAACTTTCTTTGGTTTTGATTTTGTTTTAAACATGTTCAGGAATCAGATTTATATATATATGTATATCAGAAATAGCTTATATTTCAAGGAGCAGCTTCTCTGAATGAAGAACGAAGGCCTTTTCAGATGAAACAGGTTACTGAAAAATTGAGGATGGCAGCCTGCATCTTAAACAGTCTATTTGCTGCACTGAAAAGAGAAAGCTCCTGTAGGTAGTTTTCATTGTCTTCATTTGTTTTTAATTTTACCATCCTGAGAATCTTTTAGAGACATGGACACAAGAGTTCGACATCAAAATGCACTGGTAGCTGGGAAAAAGATCGCTTTATTCTTTACCTTTATCCTACAATCCTTCCCTAATATGATACTTTTACTGGCGGCATGGGAAGATAACACGGCTAGATGGTCTTTGGTCTGACCTTGCGCAGGTGTTCTTACATACAGGAGACACTTTTTTCTAACTCAGAACACACATTGTTAATTTTTTCCTCTTAATGTCTTACTCATAACTTTAATCCCTTATGCAATCCATATAGGTTCTAGTTTGAATTTTTGCTTAAGGCATATTCCATATGTATATTTGCTAGATGCTTCCAAAGAATCTTTTAATTAAACTTTTTCTTATTCTTTTATTTGAAAGTGATTTTCTGTTAAAATTGGTGAGTTTGAATGTTAGTGATCTCTTCCTTTGTAGAAAAGATGCCTTTTAACTAATTTTCACAGAATTCAGCAGATGACGAGACAAAATTAAGACTGTTATATTCTAGATCTCTAGAAACTCGTAGTGATATAATAAGTGTTTCTTTTACGTCAATAACTGATTAACTTGCTCATTAGCAATGTTTAAACATATTAAAGAACGATACACTGTAGAGTCTGTCCTGTGATCAACACATTCATTCAACATTTTTATTTCAGATACTATGTTTTATTGAAAAAATACATAACTTCAGAAAATTAAGTACTTATCTGGAACTACATTATCGAAATACCATTTTGTTGAACAACAACTTATATCTTCAAATCAATTCCTGTTCTCGAAATGTATGTGTTTACTAAGAGGGGGGAGGTTGTTGTGGGGAGTTTTGTGTGGGTTTTGTGTTTTTTCTTTTTTAAGTAAACCAGTAAGTTTAAATAATTCTGGAAAATAGCTCTAAAAGGAAAGAAAAAAAAGTCTTCCTGTATAATGCACACTGTCTTTGAAAAGGGTTAGGGCACTAAGAAAAGCTTTAAAAGTTGTCCTTTGATGCTGAGGTCAGATTGTCAAGTGTTGTATCTTTTTATGTTATATGTGTTTCATAGCCTGGTCCCTGTTTCTCGTACTTTGATGTTGCATTATACTTCTACCACAACAAGGTACTTATTGTTATGGAAGATAGCATGAGATAAACCTCCTGCAGAAGCCAGGATACTTTAGAGGGTTTTGATAGAAAATGAGGACTTCTTATTGCTTTGTCTTGCTTCTATTCTTCTGCAGCCTCTTGCTCTTATTTCTCCTGGTTTTGTTGTCATGTGCAATCCATGTGTATAAATACCTGAAAGAGGTATGGCCACAGGAATGGCTGGCAGTCTTCTCTGGTGGTGTCCAAAATCTGCAGTACTTGGAGTGGAAAGAACCATCTCCCTGGAAATGTTGTAGTGCAGACAAAGACTGAAACTGCAGATTGGCTCTGTGAGGTGGCTTGCATGGTTAATCTGGGCTTTGTTCTCCTCGCAGATTTGTACTGGGACATTATTTTTCTGCCTCATTGACTTTCTCATCTGGAGTGCAGTTGGGTTCTTCTCCCTCATCCTTCTCATGAAAGTATAAACAAGGCTGCCAAAAAGCTTAGTGAGGAGATATGGGCTGAATTCCTTCTTGGGTACTGATGATATCCAAGCATGTATCTCCATCTCCTTCTGATAAGAGAGTTAAGAGGGACTCAAGTATTTTGGCGAGCAGTGGCTCTGATGAGTTTTATATTCTCTGTATTACACAATGCTGATAACAGTGTCTTGGGTGAGAAGAGTTGACCTTGGTTTTTTTAATGCCAAAAGAAGTCAGTGCTAATCAGAAAGCCAGCAGGTCTGATATCTTGCATGACAATAGAATATTAAAGCAATTGTTCAGCCACTTTCTTCCTTTTTTCCCTTATGGTCAGAAGAGTTATTATGATAAATTCAGAGAGAGTTTTCACACTGACATTTAATTAAAATGAAATTACCCATCATTGTTATGGGCTACACAGAAGCTATTATTTATGTTGATATTATTCTAATACCTTATTAGACTAGGTTTGCATTTGCATCAGTATGTTAGCATGACTTGAATTATTTCTTTCTGTACTCCTTAAGTAGCAGCAAGTGAAAGCTGCAATGTTAAATACTTACAGCAGAAGATATTTCAGTCTCCTTGGAAAAGGCAGGGACAGTGTTCAGCCAGAAATTTCTTTTTTCCCCTGCTCTCCATTAATACTTTCTTCCGTTTACTCTGATACAGCTGCTCACCACAGAAGTCAGCAGGATGGTTGCAGGACTCCTGCAGAATTTTTATCATGCTAGCTAGTAAGATTAATTCCCTGTACATCAGAGGAAAAGATCATCTTTTCATGCAGCAAGACTTTTGTGTATTAATAGTTTTATTCTATAAACTATTAAAATATAATACGAGACTGTAAGATCACTTAGGAAACAGTACCATTTTCTTTCCTTTGAAGCAGCAGAAATAACTGAAGAAGAGGGAGGTGGAGAAGAGGTTATGACTATGATTGTCCTGAATTTTTCAGAGACCAAAATCATGTGATGGGCTTTTTAAATCCACACTGTGTAAATTTAAAGGTGTTTGCGTAAGACTGATGGTTGTGTCAATCTGAGAGTGCAATCAGCTGTTCCACAATGTCCTGTCACTTCCCACCTGGCCCCTGCTGCTAAGTGGGGAGCTCCCACTGTCCCTGATCCTTTTCCCCCATTTCCAAGAATTCCGGTGAGGCTTTTAGCGGGCCACTGTGACTGTGATCACTGTGACTGTTTAATAAGGGCTCATGTTTTCAAGGAGAGAAAGCACAGTGGGTTTCCTACCAGTAGAAACATCCTGCTCAAGCTACTTTTTAATTTTCCTTGAACCTCTATATTCACAGAATACCTTTTGACCACCTGCTATGGGCGGTGGGGAGTCCCCCACCTGGGGACTATCAGGGAGCAGCACCGGTGGGCACTGCTCTGCAAGGGAAGGCAAGCTGGGAGCCGAATGTGACACCGAGGCAAGCAAAGACGGTGACATAAGGTTAAGGGGCAATCTCCCAATAGGGGTAGGCAGAGCAAGTGATGGCCATCAGCTGCAGCCAAGAGCCCAGACTGACAGACAAGTCCGTAAGTTTTGAGGCAGGACTGACGTCCAGTCATGAAGCCAAGTCAGGACAAGCTTGATTATTTTTTTTTCTCCCCTAATTTCTGAATAAATAGCTACTTCATATTTTGTAGATGTTGTTAGCCTATGATAAAACCAAACAAATTCTGCCGGCAGTGGGGCAGAGAGTGGAAGGAGAGAACAGCATGTAGTTGCCACTCTGGGCTTGAAGGGCAGGGGTTATAGCACAGAAAGCCACTAGGAAACATTTAGAGAGAGAGGGGGAGGAATAAAAATTATTCCTGTTTCAGCAGGGGACTGACAAAAGAAGGAACAGTTTTCCACAGCTTCAGTTTATATGTGACAGCAAAGAGTGTTCTTCTCAGGACAGGGTACCAACAGGGTTTTACTAATTCAGTGTTGCCTCAGACCAATTTGTATTAATTCCTGCAGGCTACAGCAGTCAAATCCTATATGGCTGTGTAGTGAATTGCAGTATATATTCACTTAAATCATTGGTATAACAATATGTTTGGAGTTTAATTGGGGATGACATGTAGATGAGCTGTCAAATTGGCTGGATAGGTTGCATCACAATCAAGACAACTCTTTAAAGAAAGAGGCTAATGAATAAAAAATAGTCATTCTTACTGCATTCGCAGTAACTGCAGTAACAACATGAAATGGGTATTGTAATTCTATAAAACCCCAGTGAATGACTAACTAGGTCTAGAAGCACACGAACCAAGGATCCTTAATTGCCTAGGTTGAACGTGGAAGTGGCAGAATCCTTTATTTACAGGGGTGGAAAATTCCAGATGTGCTCACTTTGGTAAACCTAGCTTTCAGCTAAGTCTGACTCCTGGAGTGGTTTTTACTGTTGAGAAGCTCAACAACAACAAAAAAATAATAGAAGAAAGAATTAATGATAAACTGCATATGAGCTAATTCATGCACTAAACCTGTCCATCAGGCAGAAGCAGGTAGGTTTGTCTATAGGTTGAAAGAGGCATGGCTTTGGGCTATGGAGGGAAAGTAGTAGGCTACAATATATGAAATGAAGGATGGGAGACGTGTAGGCAAACCTTCCAAGTTTTATGTAAGTTATTGCCAGAGCTGCTTTGGTTTTAAACGTCAAACACAAGCACAGATGACTCAGTAATTATATGCTTTAAGTGCAAGCACAGAAAAGAAAAACAAGTAAGGGCATTTAATCTGCATATTCTTGGTAATAATGTATGAAGATAAACTGTAGGACACTGAAGCTGAACATTGCCTATTGCTCAAATGCTTACTCAAAACCAGGCAACCATTTAGTAAGTGGTATGTGTGAAAAGCCAAAATATGGAGCCAAAATGTGATTTAAAAGCTTCTGTATGCAAATAAAAAGCTCTTTCCTATTAAGTTTTCCTCCATAGCCTTGTATATTAGTATTTTGGTAGTGTACTTATGTTTAGCTTTATTTTTCTTAAATTTGCATCTGTAGTATTTGCAGAGTCGGTAGCACTACCTAGGTTCATTAATGCAGCATTTATATTCTGCAACTGTTCATGTAAATACGGGTTTTCAAGGCAGCATTATGAATATTTCACGTGCTTTTGAAATAGTAGTGAGGCATTTTCCCTCAGGAAGGAGACCTTTCTTGTTAGTATGCTGCTTATCTAAAATGTTTGGTTCAAAAATATTTCAATTATATTTTCCTTCCTTTGGAAAGCTTGCTTCTATTGTAATATTCTTTAATTATAAGACTGTGGAAATTATGACATGATGTTGTCTTAATCTTAGTTGTTTTAATGTTACACCCACTGAGTTGGGAACCCTCGAAGACAAACAGAAAGCTCCTCCTGCTACAGAGTAGTGCTGTGTGGATAACTGTCACTGATGGATGGAACTGCTGATGTTATAGCACCTTTAGCAGCCTCTTCTTTGGAACAACGTGCAAGTCAAACATTTAACATTCATTTTATTTCTGGAGAAAATATCAGACAGGTATCCCCTATTTCAAATGTGAAGATACCTATAAAACCTGTACCGATAGATCACAAGCTTTGAGGTAGCTTCAAGTGAAGTGGAGGTAGCTTCAAGGTATTTTCACTGACTAACTTTACCCAGGGCATTTGAAATCACATCTGAGGGAAGCTGTTGCTGTACATGCATTCAGCCCAACTGGAGCCTGGAGTCTGGCTGCCAGAAGGTAAATTGTGGCTTCTGCTGGGCAGAACTTGGGCAACAGTTGGGAAACAGTTGAATTTCGGTCAATATCTTTAAGTTTTTAACTTTGTCTAGACTTTATCTTTGATAAATAAGTGGTTTTCTTTGGGTGTTCATTCTGCCTTGAGTAGATTTTTCTGTTTTAGTTTGCAGGGCCTGTACTGTCTCCTGTATATGAAAAAACCCTTCGCTAGTGTACTGTGGGCATGTTGTAGACCTGAAAAGTACATAACCTTTCAACTTATACTGCCCATAGAGGGGACTGTTCTTGTCAGAGTCAGATATTGAATTGGCAGGCACGGGTATCTTTCCTCTAATGCCCATATGCTAACTAGGGATTAGGTAAACAAGCACAAACAGAGGTGCTGCCTAATATTGTGTCCTGGTTTCAGCTGGGATAGAGTTGATTTCCTTCGCAGCAGCTGGTGTGGGGCTGTGGTTTGGATTTGTGCTGAAGCAGTGGTGATAACGCGGAGATGTTTAGTTGCTGCTCAGCAGCGCTTACACCAGCCAAGGGCTGTTTCAGCTCCCCGTGCTGTGCCGGGGGCACGGGAAGCTGGGAGGGGACACGGCCGGGACAGTGACCCCAACTGACCCCAGGGATGTCCCACACCGTATGGGGTCATGCTCGGTGTGTGGAGCTGGGGGAAGGAGGAGGAAGGGGGGACATGGGGAGTGATGGCGTTTGCCTTCCCCAGCCACCGTTACGCGTGATGGAGCCCTGCTCTCCTGGAGATGGCTGAGCACCCGCCTGCCCGTGGGGAGCAGGGAATGGATGCCTTGGTTTGCTTGGCTTGCGTGCGCGGCTCTTTCTTTCCCTATTAAACTGTCTTTATCTCAGCCCATGAGTTTCCTCACTTTTACTCTTCCGATTCTCTCCCCCATCCCACCAGGGGGGAGTGAGCGAGCGGCTGCGTGGGGCTTAGTTGTTGATCCGGGCTAAACCACGACATATTGTTAGAACAGTCCCTTGGTCAACACTCCAGCATTTTGCCTTCATTGCAGGCAAACAAACAAAAATGGATATTGCCATGCCTTGGATGAACTATGTCATGTGTTACTTCATAAGTATCCAGAAGACTCAGGAGTTCAGGACAGTGATCAGAGAGAAATACTATATTGGAGTTACAGTAAGGAAGGGAGGTATTTTTCTGATAGTAGGATATATTTCTCAAACTTGACCTGGACGAGGACCTCAGCTTTGGTATTGCTGACTCTCGGGAAAGTGACCTACTTTGTTTCAATAATGTTAAGTAATTTAGTCTTTGTTGGAGACTGAAGATATTATGGAAGAAGTTTAGACAAAATGACGCTCATATTCAAGTATCTATTTAGTTTAGCCCTCGAAAATATTTGTAATTGAACATGGTATTTGCAGTAACTGAGGGTATTTCAGTGGCCTTCTAGTGGAGTAAATTTGAAAAGAGTATTCAGAAGGTTATCTTAAGAAAAAACAGAAATAAAATGAAACTGTAGAAAAGAAAGAAACTATTCTACAGATGTCCACCTTTGGCTGTTCATGTCTCAAATGTCTGTTCTGTTTAATTTCCATGTAATTATACCGCATATGGACAGTATTGCTCCACAATTTGAAGTTGAGTTTTGTGGTGAATCTTCAAGTACTGAAAAGACAATGACTGAAGTTACCCAGAACAGGCATTCCCATCGCTACTTAACTAAATAAGGGAAGGAAACAAAAGAAGAAGAAATGGCTAAGAAAACATATGTATTTTCTTAAGGTTTAGCACTGGGTCGGGAAGACTGCGTCCTAGACCTGTCGTCTTACTAGCTTTTACTTGCCGGAACAGAAGTGAAGGAGAAACCTGACATTTTTCACAGGGAAAAAATAAGAACATCCCTCTTGGGAACAGGCATTCATGCTCTAAAAGTTGTCACATGTTTTCTTTTAACTTTTCAAGAGGCAGTTGCTGGACGGTGCAGCAGGAAGAGGGAATTTCTCTGGACATGAGGAAAACCTTTGACTTCATGTGGTATCTATTGGTGGAGTGCAGCTCTGGAGGAAAAGTGTGGACAGCTGAGCTCTAGCTGCACTCGAGCGGCAGTCCAGTGAGGGTTCCCCTGGGGCAGTACAGGGCCTGCAGAAAATGTTAATGTGTCCCATAGCCCATATTTTCCAGCTTTGAGTTAAACTATTCAAGATATGAGGCTTGAATAATTTCTCCATGATATATCTCCCCAAGGAAATTATACCTCAGTTAAAAGGCCCTAAATACATCTTGCTCTCTAGGACTAAAAATTTATTTCTTCAAGAATCTATTGGGAATATGGTAGTATTTCTGAGGTCCTTGAAGTACCTATTTACATTTAAGTTCAAAAAGCCTTTGTAAGACTTAGCAAACAACCTCCTTTTACAGAGTGTTGAAGTGAACTTTTGCAAACAAGTGGGAAGGGAGGGCAGGAGTGGGAGAAAATCTTTTCATCTCTACAGAGCACCAGATATTACCACTGCAGTGTTGCTTGCGTGGAATCAATCTTTTCCAATGAGTGTTTTGACGGCCTGCGGCAGTGCACCTCTGTTCACTGAATTTAATAGTCTGGATTCTGGTTCTAAACCTTGTTCAGTGCGGGGGGAAAGAAGTTATTACTGTCAGGTTATTCACTGGTCTAATTTAAATATTAACACAATGATCACACTGTCTTGTTCAGTTTTATTCTAAAAAGGGAGCATATGCATTTGCTGTAGTGCATGTTTGAGAAACCGGCTGTTGTAAAACCTGAAGATGTAGGTAGGCTGCACAGCAAATACTTGTTCTCAGATACCTTGCCGTAAGGTGGATCAACCGTCCTATGGTATCTCTTCTAATTCTTCCATAGTCCTTCCTCTTGCAGAGCAGATTTGCTAAATAACTGGACATTTGCCACAAGGAGCTGTACTCAGACAGCCTAAATTCTGCCCAAATCCTTTGCCTATAAATAGCGGGGGTTTTTTGTAATTCGTGTTCTCTGAAGAGTGTTTCAGTGTCCTAAGACAGCCAGTTAGTAAGAAGCTATCTATCTGGTAGAAAAAAACAAACAAGCACAAAACTTCAAGATTCATTTAGGCAATTACGAAAATAACTGAAAATATCTGACTTTGTAGTATGTGTGACATACTGTTTGCAAACACGCAAATCTTATCTGTAGGCAGGGGAAAATTTCTGGCATTTTCTTTTGCTTTTTTAAAAATAAGAAACACAAAGGATTTTTTTGAGGTCACACTCAAGGATTAAAACTTTATCATTACTCTGAATTCTTCTAGCCTGGAGTTTTCTTCTCAACAAGACATAAACAAAGAACTTTAGATACCCAGTTCATACACAGCAAGCCTGACTTTGGAGGTGGATATTCAATATATTCTGAAATTAAAACACTTTTTTAAGTGTTCCAAACTGGGCAGATGTCCAAAAAGAGGCATTTAAAGTTTAGGAAAATGTCTTAGTCTCCCATTTTTCCACTTACAAAACAAAACAAAACAGAGCAAAGCAAACAAAACAACAAACAAAACAAACTGTTCTCCATATCTAGAAATGTTTTCTGCTTTCCTTAATTTCCAGGAAGCAATGCTGTCCGTGTGTCTGCTGTTCGTTATTCCCATAACAAATTTTCTGTTTCAGGCTAAGTAATGGGAAAGGCAATTGGCAACTGACCCATCACTTGGTGAACCCTGCCCCGTATGGCGCTCGGCTACAGACGGTCAGGATGGGTCTTGGGTGGAGTGGTCAGGGAGCAGAGTTAGGTTTTATGGCACTCCCTCCATACTAATGATGGCTGAGGGTAACAAGAGAGGCCGGGGCTGCCTGGTATGGAGGAGGAACCGCAGCCTAGGGAGACACTGCTGTAGAGGTGGAAGCGAAAGGAAGACACAAACGAGGTTGGATAAATTGATCAGAATGCATTACTAATANTGTGTTTTCCTTAATAGTGCTGGCAAGCAGCACGTGTCCCTGTCTTCATTTGCTGATTCCCCTGGAAACAGCAGCTGATATTGAAAAATAATTGGGATAAAACTGTACGAAGAAAAAAGCCAATATCTTAAATTAATTTTAAATTAAAAAACATACACCATCCTAAAATGATTTAAATTTTAGCCACTTGTGTTTTCTTCTGAATATAATAAAGAAGTTGAAAATGTTTTAATTACAAAAGAAATCTCATCTAGGTATAAAGGAAAAAATAGAGTTTATTTTTGCTACTCTAGGTTGGATGGGTTTTTTCCTACAGTCATTTTATTGTGCAAGTGTACTTTAATATGGACACGGTCTTTCTTGTTGTGGGACAAGGAAGGCAATATAGATGACTATTTACATGGGGTTTACAGTGGGGCATATGTGTGGCTTAAAGACAAGCTCAGGTGTAAATGCATGGTTAGATTGGTGCTAGCTTAAAAAATAAAAGCTATTCTAGAAAAGAAGAAAGGTATGGTCAACAGCAACCACCCTCCCCGCCTTTCGCTCACTGCCCTCTCCCAGGGAATGGAGAGAAAAACAGAAAGAAGGCAAAAAGACTCACAGGTGGAGATAATGACAGTTTAATAAGAAAGGCAAAAGCTGCACATAAATAAAGCAGAAAAAGTAATTTATTCATTGCTTCCCATCCCGGGAAGGGAAGCAGGGCCTCGGCACGCGCAGGCTGGAGCCGGCCGGAGCGGGCTGTGTCCGGCTCGGGGCAGCCCTGTCCTCGCCTCGCAGGGAGCACAGAGCCAGCAGAAACCCTGCCAGCATCTGGGCACCTGCGCCTGCCACAGAAGGGAAACAAACAGAGCAAAATGTCACCAGTGGTAGGTTATTTAGTGTTTGTGTAAACCAAAGTGGAACGAGGGTTTTTTGTTGTTGTTTTGT
>VZTV01006067.1:266-16301 GCA_013400875.1 Anhinga rufa | reverse complement strand
TTCTCCTCTAAACGTGCTTCAATGTTTTCAGCTCGGAAGTTTGTGTACTTTTCCTATGCCCAGTAAAGAGCAACAGAAAAGACAATATCCTAATGTAGTTAGTGGCAGCAGCAGGCAAAAGTAATTACACAGGGTAAATATAGTAAATTAAAAGCAATATAAGTATTAGTTAAAGTTGATTTTTGTCCACAAACCTATGAAAGTTGGAAATCTGTGTTTATCTGGGGAGGCAGTTACTAAATTTTCTGTGCTTCCTTTTCTCCAAGCTTATAGCTTCCAGGAGAATATGGAGGATACTCTGAATGCAGGAAGCCATATCTGAAGGACATCAACAGAAAGACCATTGTGGTGGCAAACACCTCAGGCTGTGGTGTTCCACACCTTCATGGAAAGCTGTGCTAGAGGAGACCTGCACTGCGTAATAATTGCCAAGACCTGTACGAGCTGCTTGTCAGTCACATCCTGGGGAGGAAGGACAAATGGGTCAGCCCCATTCCCAAACAACCAGAGTATCCCAGCCCCCAAGACCACATAGGCTGCAAGTGTTACAAGACCAAATGCTCCAGACCTCTTGGGATATGGTGAAAGATGAATACCTCATCTGCCTCTCTCCTTATTAACACTTTGAACTCATACACTAGGGTGAAATCACGTTTGAAGAAACTGCAAAAGCTGGCACAGTGAGAGTTTTGCTCCCAGGGAAGGAAGACATTTGGTGGACTATTAACTATTTGCTGGACAATTAACTATTTAGTGGACTTTGCTGCAAATGGGAATAATCATAGACCGATCATGTTGACGTGGCTTCTTCCTAGATTTCTTAAAAGCAATGACTTTGTCACTCAATTCCTTTAAATTTTATGGGTTTTTTTGTGATACAAAACTTTTTGATAGAAGTGAGGCTTTGTAAGAGCAAAGAATCTTCTTAGATGTGAACTTTTCAACAAAAAGCACAACCAAAAATTAGCACACATCCACAGATATTTCAGTCCTTCTGGGTCTGCATATTAATGACATAACAGTTTGTCACTAATTTCTGAGCTGCTCTGTGCTAGTATGGCTGACTCTGCATGAATGTTAAGAGCGTCCCATTCCCTCCCCCAAGTACAGACCAATGTGACCCAAAAAAGCGGTAAGAACCTGGTTTATACTGATTTTGACATCATGATTACATCAGAAAAGAAACATGTGTCACTGACAACACTAACTGTAGGAGGTAGACAAGGTGCATGTGCCTAGGACAGTCTCTGAAGAAAGCTTGGTAGACACATTCCTATCAAACCTTACCCCATCCATTTGCTGAGAATGAAAATTAAAATTACATTTAGCCTTCTATTGTGTGGAAGTTAACCAGAAGAAATATTATGTCAAAATCTATGTTCATGAAATAGAGTTGAGCATCCACCTCATCTAATCAGGTACCACTCCTGCTGCTCATACTGTCTTGCCTGCAATTTGAAACACTGTGCATTTGGGAAAAGAGGTTAATTTAACAAAGCCTTAATGAAAAACTTTGGGGATAGTGACATCAGCTGAGTGTCTGCCCTTCTGTGCCTTCAGTACCACAGAGTTCACCTTGCTGTACCTGCAGACTCTTAATGATTTTGCTTTCCTCTAGACTTTCTCATAAAGGTAAAGCAAGGTTGTCCACAGCCAAAAGCAAGCAGTTCCAGGTCATGCTGTTCCATATGGCTGCATCAGACCTATTTCCATTTGAGTAGCACTTCTGGCATTGTAAAAAGTAACATGGGAAATCCCTGTTTTGAGGTAATGCAGAATTAGAGATAAGTGGCTCTGCAAAAACCAGAGGCTGGTGAAGTGAATTAAGACCACAACCAAAATATTTTTGAAGCTGCTTTTTCTGTACAGATGAAGACATGCACACATGTATATCATAATTATGCTTGACATCTGTTTACTATTCTGGGCTTCATCCCTGTATGTGCAACTCTACAGACATTAGCAATTAATACTACTTGCTACAGAGATGAACCAGTGTGGGTATGCGTAAAGGGATAATTGATAGTATCTTTTCTGATAGCATGAGAGTTCAGAGGATGTGGAAAAAATAAAAAGAAACTAGGGAACAATTGTTCACTAAACACCTCGATGCTCAGGGAGATGTAATGTTCCTGCAGACAGAGGAAAGCCCACCTAAGACAAAAGAGATCTGCTGCAATTGCAGGCCCACAACAGCATGGGGCTCTGTCGGTGTTGGATCTGAGCACTTATTTCTGCTGTCAACAAGCTACAGAAGAATTTCAAATGCGTTCCAGCTCACAGCCCTCGGGAAGAAGAAAGAGGCTTCTCAGCACATAAAATCACTCTTCTATTAATATTTCTTTCTTCCACTCAGGCCTGTGATTTATTGGGCATATTTTTAAGGTAACCATGGATGCAACACCCAGCAAAGGGAATCTTTCCCTAAATTGCTCTTTCAATCTATTGTTTACATTTCCTTGGATGAGGAGACCACAGTTCTGTAGAACGAGGTCATACAGAAACTGGGCAGGCCAAAAGCACAGGAAGAGAGGGGACATCCCAGTCATTCTACTTCTAGCAGGGAATCAGAAGGGAGAAATCCTGAAACTACTTCTAATTCCCTTGGAGGGTGGCAGGTGGGGCATGGGTAATAAAAGACCTAGTGAAGCCAATGGAAGAAAAGATTTCCACTGATTTCAAAGGTTTGCACCAGGTCTGTGGTGGAAAGGCTCATTGTCTTCAATTCCAGTCAGAGGAAGCAGAGAAGATACCCCTGCAAAGGCACTAGAGCAGGAAAGGACCTGCAAGAGAAAGGTGCTTTGAGAAGAAAGTGGCAGCAAGCCGGCAGGAAGGGAGCTGCAGGGGCAGGGGCTGTTCAGAGATGAAGGCTTGCACACCTTTCATAATTTGGAATAAAACCTTCTGATCCAGACAGACATATTTAAATAATTCTGACTCATCTGGTGGCAAACACCTCCATGGCAACTCCTTAAACCTAGCTAATGTAGAGAAACACACAAGGAATATGTTTGGAAATGATGTTAACTTAGTGGCATCCAGCTCAGTTCCTAATACACTGGAGCCCACTTAAACAAGAAAGAGCTCTTGAAAGAAACAACTGGTTCAAAGAATTGTTTTCTTTTTGCTCCAGAAGATACACAGAAAATACAGTGGAATCATGGAAAAAATAAAACCCCTTTTGAAGAAACAAACCAATTAATAGAAAGAGAAGACTGAAGTGATTCTGCTAGAATGATCTAATCAAGCAGAGGGTTTTATAAAAATAATGAGGGCCAGTTGTTCACTGCTTTATGTGAATTTACCACAAACAACCGCTGGAGAAAAATATAATCATATAACAGCAAGAGAGCACGCTTCTCACCCTTCATCCAGAGAACCCCAGTGAAACTCCCGTGCTCTGGGAAGTCACGCAAGGAGCAGCAGCATCTGCCACCCCCCAGAGCTCAACAGGCTAGGATGATCTCCAAGTGGGAGGGAAGGAGGCCACCATAAAAGTCTTTCTACCATCAGCCTCTTCTAAACACTTTGAAAATGAAGTAGATCCTGCCCGAGTCTACTGCTGATCAGCCCTGTGACAATGCAACACACTGCCACTCTTAGCGTTCCTGCTGGGGTGGGATCTCCCCATCCCACTCACGTTTGGCAGGATGTGGGCACAGATCCCAAGGAGCAAACTGACAACGTGCTTTCATCTAACATCCCCTGCTTTTTTGTTATGCCTTTGCCCAGCTTGGTGACTTGCCTATTCGGGCTTCTCAGGTGAAGGGTCCCTCTATGCTCCCTGCTAGGGCAGAGCCTTGCCCAAGCCTGCCAAACCCACCGACTGCAGGCATGAGCACAGCGTGTACGATTAAGGTGTGTTAACCTCTGCCTGCTGGGTGAGCTCCTGCTGCAGCCACCACAAAACAAACACACACACAAATGGTAACGATGGATCAGAGAGACACCTCCGTATCGCTGTGCTGCACCAGCTGTTTCAGAAAGAAGATTTTAAGCAATCTTCCTTCTCAGACAGACGTGGCTAAGATATGACACAACATGGTGGGTTTTCTCATCACCCTCTGGTCCGTACTCTAACAGCCCAGAAAAAACTAACCCTGTAAAACTAAAGCAGCTTCACCAAAAGTCAGTGGGTTTGATTTGGGTTTGTAGTGCTATAATTCAAAGCAGTTCAAGTTTGTCTAGGTATTCAATATATATTCACTCTCTAAACATTTACTCCCTCTATCTCATTACATATCACATATAAATAGTGCCTTTCGCAAAACGGCATGAAAAAAGCAAAGAAGCTCCTATTTCTTATACTTTTTTCCTGCAAAGCTAAATTGATAATGAGAATGAATTATGAATGCCTTTCAGTTCAGCTTCAAAAATATGAGGACCAGATTCCCCTTCAATGAATGTCAATTGATACGGACATGCATGTGTTCATTAGAAAACATAGTTCATCGAGATAGAGAGATAATATTGTGATTTATGCATTTAAGTAATAAAATATCTTTTCCTTTGAAAACAGAATGGGCCTCTACCAGGGTCGCTCACATGGGAGAGGATATGAAATATTGTGCAAAAGAAGAGAGGCACAGATATTGCACAACCCTTCTACTTGTTTTTGGACATGGTGATGTGTTGATGTTTTTTTTTGTGGATTACACAGCTCATTGAAGTTTTACATTGTCTGGAGCACGCTAAACATAGTAACACAATTTTTAATGCCAGTACCTTTGCTTATAAAGCTAATAAAACAGGGCCAGGGACCTTTTATGGCCTAACCACACGGTGTAGCACTTGCCAGAGTCTTCCGTAGGCTCCACAGATGCCCTGCAGTCTAATACATAATTACCATTTTTCATGTGTTTATTTCAGTTCAAAGTGCGTGCATTAATGTGTTGCAGCTTACCAGATTTCATAGCAAGATGCTGAGGTTATATGTTGCGTGTCCTGAGGTAGGTAGGTATGAGGGGGCCTCCGGAGGGTGCAAAGCCTGTGAGGGTGGTGTCATGGATGGAGGTAAGCAAACCACAGGAGCTGGAAGGAACCAAACGGCACGGTGTTTCCCATACTTACAGTTGGGAATAGTCCTTGTGTACACTTTTCCTTGGCTCGTGTCAAGAGTGTGCTAATAATTAGGCAGCAAAGGCAATCTGTGGTCCAGCTTGCTCCCTGGCCCTGTTTTATTTAGCTGCCTAGATGTACATATGATTTCATTGATACTGCACTCACAGAGACAAGAATCAGAGCCTGCCTGGGAAGATTCTGCTGATAAAGACTGGAGACGCATTCCCTCCTGGATCAAGATTAAAGAGACCCTTAGGGAGCTGGTTATAAATTCCTGACTCTCAGGTTGCTGCTATTTCCTGACCTAAGCTAGAGGAGCACTATACTAGCTGGCTGTGGGTTATGGGATATTACAGAATCACATATGGATTGATGAAACCGGTGATGAGCCTATCTTCTCACCACTCTGATGTATCCCCTGATCCCCTTATTTTGGTTCTGGGTAAAATGGAGCTGCAATAGTTGCACTGGCCAAGGAGCTCCACCTTCCTCCAGAGTGCAAATATCAACTGAACAGGTGTTGTTCCAGTTTCCATCTGTTGTATTATGAAGGGGTGCAGAGCTGGGGCAAGGAAATACCATGTTCTCTAGCTACGGTGTATTTGATTCTTAATACAGTTTTTAGAATAGTCATAACCATGCAGTGTTCTGTGATTTTAGTGCTTTTGCGTATTAACATTTCTGAGGTCTCAGTGTGAGTCTCAATTATTGAAATAGCCAAGATTCTGGCAAGAAACCACAGGGAGGAAATCAGTTCTGTGCGGAAGATGCCAGGAGGCAAATATTATTTACATAGAGTGCAGAACTACAGAAATATAACAGTATGTAAATTTCTTGACAGATGCCCTGTTTGGCAGCTGCTCAGATTCAAATTTCACCCTCAGCCAGATCTGCAAAAACACAGATCAGTAATCCAGGGTAGATGTGATTTGGTAGAAATTCTGGATGACAACTTACAACTCCCCAAACTACTACTAAATTTACAAAGAAATAACAGATCAGGGAACTGATAGTGTCTGCGGGCCTGAATCAGGCAATGTCCCTAAACATATGAGAAACCTCAGTGAAGTCAGAGAGACGGCTGCCTCTATAAACTATAACAAGATTATTTGCCTGACTCTCTAATCTAACACAAGACTATGCTGAGGAAGGTGTTGCCTGCTGGGGTGCCCTGTTAAACCAGGGCACAAATCTGAGAGCTATTTGAGACCTAATCCAGTAGTGAAGCTAAGATGAAACAACTTTCATTTCTCACATCTGCTTGGTGCCCTCCAAAACATGAATTCAGACAGGTGTGCAGCTTACATGGCAGCTGATGCCACCAGGCATGGTCACTGCCAACGCAGCAGAGACCCGGTGGGGAGCTTGCCTCAGGTAGTAGGTGAGAGCTAAGGCATGTCTGTGGAGAAGTTTGACTTGTTCACAAGCATATCTCTTCAGTGGTTAAACTTAAGCCCCTGTTTCTAATAATACACACTGAAAACTGAAATTTTATGAGACTTGGAAGAAAATTCTGAATTGTTGTTCCTTGCTTTAGGAGATGCAGGACAGAAAAGTGGCAGAATTGCATCTTAAGGTGGTAGTTTTTTACAAGTTTTTAATCCTATCCTGAGGGCCTTTGCATATATTTAACCCAGGACCCAGTTATGACCAGCCTATTTGTGTTATTAACAGGCTGACATGGTTCACTGGGAAGGTCTCTTTGAGCTATGACTAAAAATTCAACACCCTAGTTGATTAGCAAGCACTGCTTGCATGTTTGGGAAAGACATTTCTACTTTTGCTTGCCAGAAGGTCTCTGAGCTCTGCCTTATGCAAATACACACTGACTATGATTTTTCTTTGAAACCAGCTCCTTCCTGCAGTGGAACATCAGCGTGACAATTTTGTGCACTCCTATCATGGGATGCTGGGCGTATGGCCCGTGTCAAAGATCCCCATGGAGGCTACAGGGCAGTCTTGCCTCCTGCCCAGAACAGGGAAAGCTAAAGCAACTCCAGCATAAATCTGTCAGCTAGGTTTTATTCTACGAAGAATGTCAGGCATTATTGCCCTTCGGTTAATGCGGGGGAAATCCTGCTTCAGTTTTGAGATAGTTTCTGGTTTGAAGCACCTCTACTTCTGGAGTTGTAGCCCTGGGTGTATTCCTAGCACCTATGTCCTACCCTGTCACAAGCCAGACGAGCTGCTCCCTCAGATCTTTAAGCAACCTATCTACTCTGCTACAGAAGCATCCTGCCCCAATCTGTTTCCCTCATCTCACCTTCTCACCGGCCAAATGTTACTTTTTAACTCTAAATAAACACTCTCTGCTTTGGCCAGGGCACATGCAGCACAGCTCTGCTGGGATGCAGGCACAGCCTTCAGCTTGGTGTGCAGCGAGAGGGCCAGTAAAGCCACACCAAAAGCCGAGAGCAATTCAGACGTTAAGTAGCAAAACTTTATCAGCAAATCTGAGTTCAGGATTTCTTGGTCATTTGCCTTCATTTAGGGATTATTTATGCCTCCTATTAACCTTACTCAATCATGGCACGTGTTACACAGATGGGAAAGCCAAAGCAAAAATAAGCTCAGCAGTTTTCCCAGCTTGTGCAGAACAGTAGTAAAAGTCAAGAGGAAGCAGTCGTGAGCCCCGGTATCTAGCAATATCCGTAATCAAGCAGAGCAGATACCTATGCAGACTGGAAAAATTACGATCGACGAGGAGGAACGTATCCATGCTTTTTGGTAAGCCCACTGGTGTGTCCTCCAAAATCTTAAGGCCCGCTGGCACCCGCGGGGGTCCCGCTAGGTGGTGCTGGAGAAGTGGAGCCCCCCGGGCAGCGGGGCCGGCGGCAGGTGGATGGCAGCCAGCACCCTCTGATCCCCTTCCCTGGCTGCGCCTCTGCAAGTGTTTCCTCCGGAATGCCTGCCGGATGATAACAGAATCCCTTTCATATATATTAGGCAAACACGAGCCCAAGGTGGGTAAACATCACGAGCAGACTCATCTTTCTGCTCAATGCCGAGACGGTAAAAGCCCATTGCGTGAAATACGAGCTACTGAGCTTTTTTCTGGCCATCTCTTCAACAACAAAGCAAGAGTTTTGAAACACATGGATTACACGTTTCAAAAAAAAAAAAACCCCAACAAACTAGGCATCTGACTTGCCCTTCTACAACAAATGTACGACTTGGTATCACCCATAAAGTCAATGCCCTGCATGCACTGACCTGAATATTTATAGATGCAAAAAAGCATGTCGTTTATGTAAGGCTAAGAAATCATGCACACACATGAATATTCCCTTGTAAAAATAAATAATAAAAAAGGCTGTGTCAAGGTATTAAATCAATTTTCCTTTTCAGTTAAGATCCTTATATTTAGTTCTGTAAAAGTCCTCTTGGCAGCCTGAAATGTATCCTGTTTAAACAGGAGCTTGTACTCAATCACACTTCTTTTTTTGGAATACTATTCCCACTTAAGCCCTGGACAAAAAATACTGAGAAAGCAGAAAACAGGAATAAAGTCATCTTTGTTTCAACTTTTCCTGTCCCTCTTTACTAGAAGGGAAAAAAAAGTATCTGATGAATGAGCAATCCTTATGTGTCAGTGGAGAAGAGTTAAGCGACCTATGGACTCGGGGACTATAGCCTGCTTTAGCACTCTTGTAAAGGCTGGGTGATGAAGTGATATAGAGTTACCAAAGAAACTTTGTCAAAAAGGAAAATATTTTATATGCTTTCAGTAAAGATCACTATTTTGTTAAACCTCTAATTTGCGCAGTGTTTCACAACACTAAGCTCAAGTCCATTGAAAAAGGGGTTCTTCCTGAAAGTTCAAAACAAGTCAGCGTTCAAGGGATGTTCTTCTCACCACTC
Source organism: Anhinga rufa (assembly GCA_013400875.1). Taxonomy (NCBI): domain Eukaryota; kingdom Metazoa; phylum Chordata; class Aves; order Suliformes; family Anhingidae; genus Anhinga; species Anhinga rufa. The sequence continues at coordinate 7,379 of VZTV01006067.1, read as the reverse complement.
CAGCCAGGACGAAAACCCAGACACCAAGAACTAAGTGCTGTGCTCTTTTTCCCCGCAGTGGTAGTCACAGTGTCAGGACACCGGTGTGGGAGGCATTAGGGAAAGGAGGGTTAAGAAGATTTTTAGAAGAAAAAGAAGCAAGCTGGAGATGGAGAAGGCAGCTGGACATGCAGTGGGGGCTGTATGGAATCTGTCTGCATGGAAGTCTTGGGACTGAATTTATTTACGGGGGGCAAGGAAAGTGGACACGTATGCATAGCACATGGGAGAGTGGTGGGGTGAGAAGAGTGTAGAAGGGAGCATGCTGAGCTGTGTCTGGACTGTGAGCATTTCATCCAAACTGCTATATTGTTGAGACTCTTGAGCAATAAAGCAAATTTTCATTCTAATTAAAGATTCAAGGGGTTTAGAACAATCACCAGAAGAGAGAAAAAAAGGCAAATCCTCAGAGGACTTGGTAATGAATAACAAAAACCATTCTTGTGCATTGTCCAGAATGAATGGCATTCGGTATAATTGCAGAGGGAGGATTTAATGCTACAGTCCACTGTGGTGTTCTCTGTTAGTAGATGTGGGATGGCCCATGACAGAAAGCAGTACTTAGCCCAGGACAACATTTTCTGGCCAATATGCACCATAGATCATGCTTGGTATGCCTTATTGTAGTCGCTGGGGTGGCAAACATGGGAAGGGGCAGAGCCTGAGGGCAATTACCAATTGCTTAAAGCTGTTAGAGTGGGTTCACTTGCGCAACATGAATCATATCGGCCATACGCAGGATGCTTCCCTGTGGACTTTGGTAGCAGTGCATCAGCCAAGCCTGCAAAGCCACTGCAATGGTGAAAGGGAACTAAAAAAGAGGATCAGGTTGGAAGCTCAAGGATATAGCACATGGAGGAAGAGGAGAAGAAGATGTGTACCTTTTGTAACTTCACTGTAGTCGTAGATGGGGTAAATCTGCCCAACATTCATACCTAAGCTAAGTACAGGATGGAAAAAGTAGTTCAGAGCAGTGTGGCAAAACTTACTGTGTTTACTAGCTGCATATTAAACTCTTTCAGGGTCAGAGCTACAAAACACAAAGATTGTACCTAAACTCATTCCCAGCTCCTTTCTGGCTCACAGTCCTACATGTCTTTTCTGTGGGTATCATGCTTACTTTTCGCTGTGGTATGAGGTGAGAACACGGCTGGGGCACTAACCATGTCCTGGGTCCCTGGTTGAGACGATGCCATTCAACAGGGCAGTGGATGGGAAACCCTGGGCAAACTGTAAAGGCTGAATATGACGGCTCTGCACTTTCCACCACTTTACTACCAGGGGGCAAAGAGGGCCACCCCAGCACTAGCTCTCCTCACCCCGCAGCTGGGAGCCAGCTCTGGCCAGCCTGTGCCAGCAGTGTGCTGCTGCCTTCACATTCAAGCCCTGTCACTTGCGGTTCAAGAGCTCAGATTAGTTATCTTTGCTGTAGTAGAAAGGGCTCTGGATTAGGACTCAGGAGGCTTAAATTCATTTGTCAGGTTAAGTACAGACTCTGTGTACAACCTTGAACGAGGTCTTTAATCTGCCTGAGTGTCGGTATCCTTTGGAAAGGGGCAGTAATTCTTCCCTAATCCCTGAGGGTTTGGGGAATAAAATTGGTAAATAACAGGGCAGCATTCTGCTACTGACAGGATGGCTGGCACAGCTCTCCTGGCTGTACCGAGTTCCCTTTCTAACTATCCGGCATACTTGTTGCAGACCTGGGGCACTCACAGTTAGTATTTTCATGAAACAGAATATAAAATCAGAAGGAAGCAGCAGCTACAGGGGAATTTTATGTCCCCTGACTAACACACCTTTAAGCACCCTTCACTGTTTTGAATCATTCACTGGGGAACCATGCTCCCAAATTATATTTAATGTCTAAACTCTGTTGGATAGCTTAGGTGCTGCCAGCGCTGGGTACTATCGTTCCCTCCACAGGCACATGTGGAAACTCTGATAACGATGTAGAAAATACCAGTACCAGAGCAAGGCTGCTTTAGTAGCACATCCCAGAAACAAAGTGAAAACTGAAGAATACAGTAGGTCCCTCTTACACCTAGCCGTGTTTAGGTTGCCTGTTCCTTCTCCTTAACCTTTGCCTGCCCCCTTTTTAATATTTCCCTTTCACACATTTTCTGCACGCAGGTCTGCAGTTTTCCTTCCTGCTGAGCTACAAACCCGCTGCTGCTTTATTCCTCTGCTCGGCGCTTCCCTGCCCCGGCTCAGAGCACGTAGGCTTCATCCCCTTGATGATCAGCTGAGGAGCAGATGGAGGATCAGAGGAGCAGGATGGCTGCTTTACGAGGCACACCCGCAGCAGCACTGATGGAGACAACCAAAGAGTGACCACAAGCCGGGATTTCAAATGCTGCAATATTCAAATCTGGGATACAGGGGAAGGTCAAAGCCACAGGTCCCAGGGATCATGTAATTTTGGATTATTCTCAGCTTTCATTTAAAGCAAAGTTTTTAGTGTTCATATTCTCAGACAAAAGCTTGGAAATGGGAACCACCAAGGGCTTGAACATCAAAGGGCAAATAAAAGAACCCAGAACTGATTTTTTTTTTTTTTTATAAATCTCATGATCTTGCCATCAACCTCACATTAAGTTGGAGGGTAGCTTGCGATTTTTCAGCATGAAAGTCTGGCAGGACTACAGATGCCTCAAAATCATAACGAACTGAGGCCACAGTCGGCTTTTGAGAAGGCTGCTCCCTTGCAGCTAAGACAATACCAGGGTTTTGCAGAACGGTTTGGTCCTCCCCATGCAACCGTTTGTTGGTGAGCATTGCTATCACCAGCAATCGCAGGCACAGATATTTTCTTTTTTTAATCCCAATTAAAGAGGAAGGGTATATTTTAAGTCCAGAGTGGCTGCCACATTGCCACTCAAGGTGGTGATGACTATAGGCTCATGAAGATGCCCAGAGATCTCCTAGGCTTGCCTTCAGGGCCAGCACAGCTTCTTAAAGGGACAGGAGTCCCACACAGTTGCAACCATATGTTGAACGTAGTGAAGGCATATGGAGCTAATTATGTAAACAAACAACTCAGCCCATGATGATTCTAAATAACAGAAAACATAAAGAGGCAAAACACTAATGTTCTAACTAATGAAAATAGATTCTTAGGGTGATTAATTTACAATAAAGAGAAGCTGCATATGTCAAAAATGGTACGTCATCATATGATTTAATATAATCAGGCACAGCTGCATTGCTCTTGATGTTCATGAACAATGATCTTGTTCACCTCCTTGTGCATCTGTACCACAATATTAAAAGAGAAGAAAACTGCACAGCAGAGCCAGCAAACACTTGCGAGAAAAATATTTTCAAAGCATCCCGATAAATATTTACCAACCTTTGGGATTTTTGAATGCTTGAGGTTGTGTCAGGAAAGAAGCATATGCTGATATCCTCAAAAACAACACAAGTGGTCAACAGTCTCTGTACAAAAGGGAATAGCTCAATACAATAGACCACTGTTGCTGTGACTCTCAGCATTGTTTACCTCTCACAGAGCTTCCAAGTACAAACCACTTCAAACAAACTACAGTAAGACTTTAAACTGAATCCACCCAACAGGTTAATAAAACAAATATTGATTGGGTTTGAGAGTCATTACAGTAAACAAACCCTTTTGGATTAAAAGAGTTCCTTTGTTCAAGCAATATTGTCCAGAGGCTTCAAGCAACATATTACAATCTCAGCTTAAATCCTCAGGCAATATTTTACAGTGTTTGCCCTCAAATCTGCTTTTATTTGTAGCATATGTATAAATACAGATATGTGAAGAGATATGGGCAAGTACTTCATGCACGCAAAGGAAAGAAATCATGCCAAACTCAAAAATATGCTGGAAATTCTAACAACTAAGAGCAAAAAGTTAAATTTTCAAGTGCATATAATGATTTATACACCTAAATCTTATTCCAAAAACTGCAACCTGTAGACACTGTTAGCTTTGCTCCTCTAGAATCACATCCTCTGCAATGCAGACAAAAATCACATGAGCATGCCAATGCCCTTTCACAAGGTCTCCCACAAAAGATCCAGTGGACTAGGAAAGCGTCTTGACATGGTCCAGCACAGAGGTGCAACCCAGGTGCTTGAGAGCAAGGGCAGAAACAGCAAGGATGCAGTAACATAGGAAAGGTTTGCAGAGAATTATTGCCCCAGGTGCAGACTGATCTGTACCACTCAGACCTTGTTGCCTGGTTACTTGACAGGGGTAGAAGACATCTAAATGGCTTTAGACCCTCACCCCACTTTCAAAAGCAGCTTGGATGCCTAGAAACCTTTGTCAAGAGGTGACCTAGAATGAATGGAGTGACCAGGACCTCTAGCCCTGCCACCTTTTGCAAATGCTTCAAGGTGCGGATTGAGAACATCAAGCCAGTCGCACAGATTTAGGCACGTATCTTCCAAAAGTAATAGATCTACCACATGGTTTTGAAACTTTCATCCACAATCATACAAGATTTATTCCCACAAGTAAGAGAGCAGGCTACAAAATCAAACCAGCCGTGTGCATTTTCTTTTTCATCTGCAAACTTTACTTCCCTCTCTAAACACAAAACACACATTAGAAGCATAAGCACACAAAGAGTGACCAGTCAACAGGTTTCAGTAACATTATCCTAGCCTAGTAATGCCAAATTAGGGAATGATTCATACTTGTCACTTGAAAATCCAGGGAACAGTAAAGAGTGAAAATATTGCCAGAAGTTAACAAAGATATTAAATATTCCCATACAAATGGATAGGCTCAGTAGTACTGACAATTTCTGCAAACCTGAGACAACCAGTGGACCAGACTCACAGTCCATTTGGGTTAATAAGATACTGCAGAGAGATATAGCAAAAAAGCAGGTAAATACCAAGGAGAGGGTGATTCTCCAGACATTTGAGCAAACCAGGGTGCAAGAGCTTTACGTGGCATTCACTGCTGCTCATTATCTCCATAATCACATCACTTAAATAATCATTTATTCTGTTTCTGGCCATGTAACACAAGTTGTGCTAAGTATATCAGCCCAAAGCAGACAGCTGGCCGCTACATGACTGCAAGGTGGGTACAATCCTTTTTGCACCCTGGATTTCTTCCTGGGCACCCAAACAGACCCTGTCTGGCTTTTGCGCACAAATTCACAACATTCAGGTAATTCTTGATAGAGAATTCTCAGCAGAGCCCAGTCAGCAATGGAGACTGGTGTGGCGCTCCAGTGAGTCCCTCTAACATGAGGCACTGTTTCTAAGTGACAGTGTAAGGTATTAAGAAATTACACCATCACTGAATGAAAGTGCAACGCATAGCCAGTGCTCAGCATCTGCCTTAGCTTAAGGGCACAGCATTCTGCAAATCTTGTAAAATCAGGTGGTTGATCTGATAAGGTACTCCACATCGCTGGGGCTCTCCCTATCTGAGGACAGAATCAAACCCTGTGAGCTTGGCTCAGAGTATCTCACTCGAAGCTAGATTTCTTTGCTGGAAGAGTTATGCAATCTTAGCTTACATCTTATCACCAGCAGTGCAACAGTCAGACTTCAGGGTTTGTCATCTCGCAGGCACCCACTTCATTCTCATTGCTGGGTAGCAGCATTAGACACACAGCCTCAGAGTGAAAGAACAACAGGGAGGGAATGAGTGATAAGGAGCAGAAAGAGCTTTGCAGAGTTAGCACCTGCACAGCAGACTTATGCTGAAGCTCACTTCATTGATGTGGGGCATTTCTTGCATCTGGAGCATAATGATTAAGACAATAAAATACATGTTCTACCACAATGAATGGCAGAAGTAACTGTCATGTTCACTCATGCTACGCTACCAAGAAGATAATATAGGTTACTAATTAGGTTTGGGTAGAACAAAACATATTTGAAGAGATCACTCAAAGGACCAATGAAAGGCAAAGAGCAAATTTCTAAAATGGAGAATGATATTATATACCCTTAATAAGCATATATATCCTTAAGGAGTGATAGGATCAATTAAGTGCTCCACCTTCTTACAATCGAGACAGGAGCTTCTTTAACAAGTCTCTATCTACGTCCAAACACTAATACATACACTGAGGCTTTTGCAGACTTTGGCACTCACACTCCCATAAGTTGTGGTTTTTCTGTTTTTAACCTTCTCTCGCCTTCGTCACAGTGCTGAATAAATTGCTTTGAGCTTCTGAACCATTCACTGCCTTCCCTGGTGACCAGCAATAGCTGAAATGCCCTTAGGTGAGGAGAGGGACCCCCTTGCTTTGCCCTGCACCTCTGCCACATACCGTTCCCAGATACGTGATCTGTTGAAGGTGGATCCTCAGCAATGCAGCATTCTCCCTTGCTCTTACTCTAAATACTCCAAGTCCTTCATGCCGTCTGCGATTGCCTGTAGCTGAAACTGTGGGTGCAGCTGTACCACAATTCATCCCCAAAGTTTTAGAAAAAAACTATGGTATTTTGAAAACAGAAATATATTTGCATAGCCAGAAAATACTAAGGGATCAGTTCTGTCTGCTGCTGTGCATATGCTTGTCCTTTGACTTACCAGGCGCTGGTTTTAGTGGAGATTGCCAAGGGGCAATCTAAAGCAGGGGCTCACTAATAGAATTGAGCTTTATGGCCCAATTTTTCCAAACCATGTCAAACTATCAAAAAACAATGCTGAACAAGCATAAATCTAGACCCATGCGTAGCCACGAGAAACCGATAGCCAGAGGAACTGAAAAGCTTCAGAATAAAATATGAGGTTGCATGTCAATAACAGAAAACAATGCACTGCACATAAATTTAGGATTTTTTTTCTTTCCTTAGACATAGGAGAAAAATAAATCTTTATTTTGATCAGACATAGAAATAAAGGGATTAAAAGAATCAGATGAGTGATTTGTAATTAGTCTCCAGACTGTACCTCTTCCTTTAGTAAAGTGCATGCAAGTGAATAAAACCGCATGGATGGACTTTATTAGCTGCAGCTTTCCTTCCTGACTCCAGGATTAGAGGGATACTTTAACCTTGACACATTCATCTTACACTCACAAAGCTCTACTTTTAACAGGCCTTTCTCCTTTCCTCTTCACTTGTCTGGTT
>VZTV01006063.1:397-36095 GCA_013400875.1 Anhinga rufa | reverse complement strand
TTCAAAATGAGCCATAACATTTCCAGCTCCACATGGCTCTTGGGGGAAGGTAATTTGTATTTTCAATCCTCTCTTGCTTTGCCAGAGCAGGCAGGGGCAGGGCAGGACTCAGGGCAGGTCGGGCTCTCAGTGACGGCAGGTACGGCAGCTCGGTAAAACCCCGGCGATTTGGGGGAGAGGCGAGAGATCTTCGTGATGTCTCATCCTACAGGAGAAATCCCAGGGGAATCCAATGAAACCATCAGGGCCAAATTTTAACGCACACAGAGGGAAAAATGCGTTTTCAGACCCTGTTTAATTGAATTGCCGAACTCATCGCTGTAGGAGCTCAGAACTCAAATTGACTAAGTGCTTCATCGGCGGCTAACAAACGTGATCGATGGGGTGACGTCTGCAGCCGCAGAAGCCCTTAAAGCATTGGTGCTCCGAAGGGACGGAGCACACCAGGAAAGCATCGTCCTCCGCACGCCCGGCTCTCACTCCGGTCCCTGCCCTGCCACGGGGCTGGGGTCTGCGTCCCCAACCCCTCCACACCTCCCGTCCCTTGTTTGCCCCCTCCCTTATTAAATCACACCCTCATTAGTACCAGGCCCTCATTAGCAGCTTGCTGTGCGGCATGGCAGGGGGAGAGGGCTGCTCCCTGCTTGCAGCCCAACGGAGGGACCCTCTCGGCAGAGGTGACACCAACGGGGTCTGGCAATGTCCCCGCTCCTTGTTCGCCCCGGGGGGACACGGAGCTGTCCTGTGCCAAACACCCCCCTCCCAAAACACTTCGATACTTGTTTTGCTGATGCAGAAGCCGAGCATCTCCAGTCTGTCACAGAAGGAAAACTGCAGGGCTCAGGTGTTCGGGAGCCACAAGAGGAAAACGTCCCCTCGGTCCACAGGCTGAGGATGCGCCTTAGGTCAGCACATGAAACAGGCTTTATTGGCAATCGAGACAACTGAGCCCTGCGTTTCCCAAATACAGCGAATATCCCCAAAGCAGAGACGTACCCTCACTGATATTTGCTCACCTAAATGGTGTCTCTTGCTGTGTCTGCACACCAGCTCCCCAGGCAGCCCCAGGGAAGACTCCGGCGTTGCTATCAAGCCTCTAAAGGATTAGTAATGTTAAAAAAAGAATAAAAAAAATCCCCCAATACAATGCCCACAGCCTTTTGTTGTACATTAAAGTTAGTTACCATAGGTCAGGCAGGGTCAGGAGGAGCGCGAGCAGCGTCTCAGCACTAACACATTTATCTGCTCCTCAACCCACGAGCTGCGTCTCAGCATCTCTTGAACATTATTGCGTTTATCCACATCCCTGCTTCGAATAACATCCCAGGGCGCAGGCAGGGAGCGGAGGCCTCAGGAGAGGGGAGGACTTGGGCAAGATCCCTTGGAAAAGGAGACGAGCCCAACCTGAAGCTCAGACACAAAGCTTTCTTGATTTGGGATATTCAGCTTCATCCCTGGATTAATGCTCATGTCTGCAGTCCTCTCCTCGACAGATTCAGATCCCCCCACCCGCATCGCTTCGCAGGCACGGGGCCGCCGCGCGCAAAGAGCATCTCTCACTTTCTAGGGCTTGGGAGGATGCGAACCGCTCCCACGCATCTCGCTGCGATGCTCGGGGGTCTCAGCAGCCCTGCAGCACCAGAACCCCAGCGTGCTCCCCCGCATCCTTCCTATCCCAGTCCCTGGGACGCCAGTCCGGCAGCGGGGCTGGAGCTGCACCCTGGTCATGTATAAAGGTGATGGTGGTAAAATTAGATAGCTGTGGGTGGAGGTGTGGGGCCAGAGCAGGGCAATGGGTTTGAAGCTAAGAGGGAACTGAAGGGTAGGAGCACCCAGGCTTTTAACAGCATCTTTCGGGGAGCTCGTTTCCCTCCGACCAGCTCAGGTGTTGAGGTTTATCTCAGACACCTGATTTTCCCTCCCCTTGGAAGGTCCTGGGGCCCCCCTGGCTGCTCAGCGAGATGAGATGTGGTGGCCTCAGCGAGATCAACAGCCACAGGGTATACACAGGGCTGGGATTCACCCAAAGGGCGTGTTTCCATCCCAAACAAACCAGACCGGAGCTTCTTTGCCGTGTGGCGTGGCTGGCGAGCAGCTGGGAGGAAGGCAGACCAGCTCTCCACAACTTCGTCTTTGCAATTTTTCTTCTCTTGAGTCAGAAGATCAAGAGGAAGAAGAAACAGAGGGTGGACATTTGCTGGCATCCTTCTCCTTCCCTGCCGGAAAGGTCAGATGCTGAGGATGGAAGCCCGGCACAATGGCTATTTCCAGGAAATTATTTGGGCTCCAGCATCTCACTGTGTTTGGCCTTTTCAGCAAAGGCCGGGCAGGGGCAGGAATGGGCTCCACAGACGGACGAGAGCAATGAGAGCTATTAAAGCTAATGGGAGGGAAGTGGCCATGAATAAATCAGCAGCATCTTTGCAGCCATCAAAGCTTGAAATCCTCCAGTATGGAGCAAGAAGTGGAGGGGATGTCAAGACGACGTACGTTTGGTTTATGATAGGGGCTATTTGATGCTGTTACCTACAAACCCAAAAGACTTGGCCCCGTGGACGCCCACCCTGCCGCCATGGGGTGGGATTTTGGACCTCACCCCCCAGCCCCACACAGAAACCCCCTCCCAAGGCCACCCCCGAACACTGGCGAGCGAAGCCTTTCATTTCTGAATGCCTCCGGGCTGGATCTCTGCAGGCGTTTCACGCTTGCCCTGCCCTTTCGATGCCGCAGACGGGAGAGAAGACGTGGGGAGGCATCACCAGTTCAAACCTCCCTTTAACCAGATGCATCCTCCAACCGTCCAGCCTGGCCTCAGTAATCCCAAATCCTAGGTATTAGGCATTTAATCTTGCATTTTATCATGTCTCCTCTTACCAGGAGGTCTGAAATTAAAAGGGAAGCAGGGAAGAGCTGAGCTTCTGCGGGTTTAATTGGTTCTGGCTGGTGGATAAGGAGGAAGGAAGGAGGAAAAGGCAGCAGTTTCTTTTGTTGGCTTTCCTTCGCGTTTCCCAAGCAGCTATAATTATTCCGGGAGAGGGAAAGAGATGCGGCGTCAGCGGAGGGAGGGGAAAAAATGCCCCCTTCCCCGGACAGAGGAGGACCTTGCGCTCCCGTCTCAGCCGGCCCCAGGCGCGAGGGAGCCGAGCGGCTCCGTGGAGCTGAGCCAGCCGCCTGGGCTGGAGGCCCGCGGACAGTATTTTCCATGATGCAAACTGGGGTGGGGGGGGCAGAGGGGCTGACGCGGGACACGGACAAGGCAGGGGTTTGGTGCCTTTGAAGTCTTCTCCTACCTTGCGGGAAAGCTGGAGGTATCTCCCTTTGCCCCGGGCTGGTGCTGGGGAGGGCCCTGGCTGGGCTGGGAGCGGGGACAGATGCTGAGCACTGGGGGTGGCAGTGGGGTGAACTGGGGACAGAGGCAGAGGGGATGCGCAGCAATGAGCTGGGGGCCGGGGATCCCCATTTCCGAGCGCTGGGAGCCGGCAGCGGTGCGGTTCGGCTGTGGCTCCCGGGCACTTCCCAGCTCTGCTTTGCCGATGCCCTACGAGCCCCGAGATATAAAAATCCCAGTTTTCGTTCCCCGCTCCCGCCGCCTGCTACACGTGCTCTGGACATCTCGCTTTTTGCTCCAGAACAGAAGTCCCGAAGCAGGGTACTTCACCATTAATGCCATCTCGCTAGTCACCCCCGGATCCTACCAATGCTAATCAGAAATGGAGCTGCCCTGGCTAATAAATGCACTTGTTCAATTATTATTAGCAGAATGGAGAGCTTTTAATTGCATTTCCCCGTCCTCCCAGATGTAACAAGTGACTGTACTTTGACCTCAGTTGACACACCTATTAGCAACAGGTATATACCTTCAATATGCTACTTTCGAGATAAAAATAAGCAGATCCACAGCTGATGGAATACAAGAAAAAGCCCACAGGGTGAAGCTGTAATCCTGCTTTTCCATATTTACCAGGAAAAAGCAGGATGTGGGAGTTTCAGCGTCCCGCAGCAGCGGCCACTGGCTGCTGGGGAAGGTCACTGGGAACCGCTGTCTGGGACGCTGCGAGATGCCACTGCTGCCAGCCTGTGGGAACTGCTGCACCTCGCTGGGAGGAAGATGAATTTTGGAAGAACTACGCGCACTTAAAGAATAATGCAACCTGCCAGCCACTTAATGCAGCCCAGATAAATGGAACCGACAGCTGGAGCTTACCCAGGTAAAACTGCCAGGGCAAGAGGGCTCTGGGGACAGGCGATGAGCTTGGGGATAAAGTAGGACACTTTCGGAGCCGATACTGCGAGGTCTTTGCCTGTGTGGGTGTGCAGAGGTCGTTACGGCTTTGGGAACAGCACGACGGGGAGGTGGGACCGCTCTCACTGCGCTGATGCTCTGCGGCATCCGTGAGCCAATTGCACTTGTGGGACCAGGCTGTACCACCGCATCCTCGCTGCCTGAGCCCTCTTATTCAGGGGGGCACTGCTGGTGATACATGGGTGATAAATGATCCAGAAATATGCAGTTTTAGGCCACCAAAGTGGCAAATCACCCTCCAGTGGCAAGCCCGCTACCCCAGAGTAAAGACTGTGATTAAGTTTGTCAGAATTTTTGCAGCAAATGCATTTTCACTTAAAAAATAAGAAAGGAAAAAAAAAAAAGATTGTGATGGATGAACCCTGCTCTCTTTCATCTTCTTTATAGCGAGCTCTCTCAGCTCCACCTCCCCTCCGGTGCCAACCTCAGCGTCCTCCATGTCCCTGTACATCAGGAGCTGGTGCCTCTCCAGACACCTCTTGCAGGGCAGCTTATAAATTTCCATCCAAAGGCTCAGCCCTGCCACAGATCACTCAGAAATGAACGGAACAACAGCATCTGGCTGGGGGTTAAATAAAACCCCACGTGTCGTGGGGCCGTAGCATCGTCCTTTCCAGCCTCAGCCGAGCCACCCAGCTCTGCAGTTTGTCTGTGGGGTGCAGGGCATCCCCCTTGCCCCAGTTACCAGCCGAGATGTGTGACCCGCTCGGGTGTGATTGCCATCCTCAGCCGGACAAAACTCCTTCTCCTTCTCCAGGCTCCCCTGGTCCCCGGTGGGGAGATGGCTTAAATCCCACTGGGATGCAAGGTCAGCACTGAGCGCATTCCCTGCTGCGCTGCAGGAGAGGGTTTGCAAGGAGAAGGTAGAAGAGGCTCAAAGCTCCTGGCAGCCGAGACACGCCAGCGGATGCCCATTTATCTCACACTCTCATATCTGGGGAAATGGAAGTCCAGAATTCAGCAGGACGCCCAGACTCCTGCAAGGCCAAGGGTTGAGGGCAAGCACGCAACCTAAACACAGCACGAGAAGACACCCCGCTGTCCCCTGCCCCATGCCGCGCACTGGGAGATGCGGCAAGAAAAATTGGTGTCAGGACGGTTTCATGTCACGACATCGGCTACACACACATCACACGAACACCCCTGAAACGGCTGCTCTGCCGGCGTCCCAGGCCGGCATGCTCCGGGGAAAAGATCCCCACAAATATCATTTTGCAGCTTAAACCCATCGTGAGAATTAGGCTCTGCCCGCTCCCCGCCAGCCAAGCATCCTCAGCCTGTTGCTCCATATGGCAACCATTACCGCTTGCGGCAACCGGAATAGCTTGCACCGAGCTCAACACACACGCACAGGCTCTCTCCCCTGCCAGCCTCCTGCCCTTCCTGGTGCATAATCAAGCCCACATGCTAACGAGCAGGCGTGCAAAGCCAACCTGCCTCCCCCCGCACAGAGCAAGCGCTCGCCGGGGCAGCGTTTGTCGCACAACTCGCCTTGCCGAAAGGAGCCCGGTGTGAGCGCTCCCGGTGGAACGACGGTTCAGCCTTTCCCTGCTCCGCCGCGGGCTTTGGTTCTTGGGGAGAAACATCCAAAAGCTGCTTCTCCAGAGTGAGGGAGCCGCCGCTGTGAGCTCCTGCTTGCCTGGGACAGGCTTGGACGTGGCAGCGGTGCAGCCAGGCAGTGTGTGCAGTTGTTTTACAAGCAAAGCCAGTAATGCTGTTTGCAATTAAAACAGCCCAGCCCTTTCCATTGCAAGGCCTTGCTTCTTGCCGCTGGACCTCAGCGAGCTTCAAAGCCCTCGGCTGGAGTTTCTTGGCACTGGGCAAGTTTTCCCCCTCCTCTCCAGGAACCTTGCTGGAAAGGACTCGGCTGCTTGGGCCAACAGCGTGGAGCAGAGGTGAGGAGCCTGGTCAGAAATTCAGGAGGTGAAATAACACCAGTCACCATGCTTTGCTGAGTTTTTACCTAGAAAACACCAAGCTTTGTACAACCCATCCTAGTCAATACATGCATATATATATATATATATATATACATAACCCTGGCGGGTCGCTGCAGCCCGGCACCCCAGCACGAGTCCCAGAATGGTCACAGCTCAACGGCCATCAGCGCAAAGGCAATGACAACCGTGACAAATTCTGGCTATAATCCCTCTGGAAAGGATTAAGCCATGCTGATTTCAGAAATGAAGGTGTTTGATGGCCACCTAAGGACTGAGCAAGGGAGGAGACACCAGCAAAGGGACTCGGGATGGGCTGAGCAGGAGAAACCAGAAACCAGGGTTTGTTTCTGGGAGCAAAAGGGATAACTTTCGTTTAGGGAACCTGACACTGTTTCCCCCAGCAAGTTTTCAATTACGGCCTGGCTAACAGAAAATCCTGTAATAATTATGTCAGTGTTGTAATGTTATGGAAAATACCGTAATGAGATTAGGTCTGTGCGGGGCTGCTCCAGCGAGCAGCGTGGCGGCGTGCACAGCCTGCCCCGTGTGTCCGCTCCCCTCTGGCCCCTCCTGCTCCCCACAAAGATTTTGGAGCTCGGAAACCTTCCCGGTGCTCGAAACACCATCACGTTGTGGGTAAACACGGTGGGTTTCTGCCACTGTAAGCATGGGCCGGAGGGGAGTCAATGAAGGTCTCAAGACATGGTGGCTCGCAGAGGAGGCTCTCCAGACCTCTGATCCTCTTCAGCTTCACAATCTCCATTGGTGTTTCTTTTTTTTTTTTTTTCCTGGAGATATTTATGGCTCTTTCTGTGTTGTTTTCCATGTCCCACTGAATATTGCATGTGCTGTCGTTCCCCAAGGACCGATAGTCTGTAGAAAGCTGATTCTTTGCAGGCTTCTCTAGAGCTGCTAAATGGCACCTCTTCTCTTCCCCGGCATGATTATGTCTCCGCATTTACCACTGATTATATTTGCAGGCACATTTGGGTGTGATTATTAGCCGAAACCCATCAAGGAGTCAAGCTCAGTTGTTAGAGCATCTCTGAGGGCTGCAGTCGAAAAACAACAGAAGCAATCTTTCCTTTTCACGGGGGCACGTGTTGGAGGCTCCGCAGAGCTGGGTGGTGGCAGAGCCACCCACGAGGGGTCCCAGCCACCCACGAGCCATTTATTCCCGTCCCCCTCGCCACAGGGTGTTTGGCTGGAGATCCCGCCCCGGACATGGATGGCGAGAAGCAAGGACTAGGAGCTAAAAACAGTAAAAAGAAAGGGCAAGAACCAGGGAGGAGAAGAGATGTGCAGCTCCAAAGGGAAGGTGGGGAATCTGTGCATGAGGCAGGGACCGTACAAAGGTCTATTCCTTACAGAGGTGATTACAGAGATTATTATTGTTAATTTATGTAGATCCACACTTGCACTAGAAGAACTTAGGAACTCATTAAACAGCAACTGAAGAACAGCCTGGCCTCGGCTCTTGCCCAGAGAGAAACAACTCCTGGGAAGAAAGGATCCCGAACCTAGAGGGAACCCCAGCTGTCAGAGCGCTGCCTTCCTCTATGTGCCACTTAATCTTCCTAGAAATGATATGAAATTTGGGATGAGTTTCTGGAGAAGTAGTAAACAAATAGGCTCACAAACCCCGGAGTTCTCCCGAGGCAACAGTGCAGGCTCCTTTGGCTTCTCAGTGCTACAAAATGGGTTCCCTCTCAGTGATCCAGGGGAAAGGGATCATCTGATGAGCAAAGATTTTTGACACCACGTTAGGTAGAAGACTTGGATCTGGTCTCCAAGCAACTGTGTCGAGATGAAAACCAGGGGAAAAAGGAGCCATTTGGGAGAGTAATTCGCTAACCCAGCTAACGGGTGCTGGAGCAATTACACACATGGCTCTAATAGGCAGGAAAATAATTAACACTCTGCCAAAGGCTCAAGTGGTGATTTTATGAGTCCTGCTGAAGCCGAGCTCCCATAGGGGCGTCAGAGTGGTTTTTTTTTTTCCATTCTTTTGGGACTATTTCATGATCTAATGTGCAGCTATTGAATTTTTCCATCCATGAATTTACACTGAGATGCCTGAGCAGCAATGAATGAGTTGACCTTCCTGCTCTGCGAGGAAAGAGCCCCAGCGCACCTCGCCTTTGGGACCACCTAAGCCCCGCACCCACGTTACCAACCCCTCCAGCTGCTGATATTTCCTGGCCAATGTTTTCCGAAAGTTAACCAGAACTTGGTGAACATTGCAAGGAGTTTTCTAGGTTAATCACACTCAGAGCCTGTGCAGGCAGGCTTAAGGGAAGAGGAGAGAGGAGAAAAATCCTGCCATGTTATTATAATAACACATGCAATAAATACTACTGAAAGCATCCTGTACACCTCGCCTGCAGGGATTCACCACATCTGACCTCAGTCATCTGAAAATCAACCGTCCTCTGGGCTCTCCCAAGAGTTAAGGGGGTGATGTTTCCACACATCTGATCCCAAAACAGCTGTGTAAGGGAAGAGGGATTAATTCATTTCCGCAGATGCTGTTTTCTTCTCCCTTGACCAGAAGCTTCTTTGGCTTCTGCCCGAGAGCAGAAGAGTGTGAAGAGGGTAACGGAAGGTAAAACCATCTGTTATTTGCAGAGTGTCTCTGCCATAGCGGGTCTTACCCCACAGGATCAACAGAAGACTTTGTTTTCTTTATCCCTTCCAGTAATTAATCAATTTTACTGCTAAACAAAGGCGCCTCTTTGAAGGAAGGTCTCCTATTTTAAATCTTGTTTCAGAGGAAGCAGTAGATGATCTTAACCAGACGTGCCTTCTTAAAGGGATGCAGTTGCTATTGCCCTGGCTGAAGACACGGGAAGATCAAGCGCTGCTCTGAGAATTCACTTTACTACATCATATTCCTCTGCGAAGTCGCTGTTACCTGATTTCCACCACCCAGAAGGACTTAAGCAAATATTCCCAGCTCTTCCCATTGATGAAGCTCATACAGAAACACCACATCCATCTCAGGTGGGTGCTAGAAAGCTCCTAGGGAGGAGGCGGGCTGTAGCATCTACCAAAAGCTCCACCATCTCACCATAAAGGCTGTGATACTCTGATCGCTTGGGAGTTAGTTAAGCACAACACCTGGAATGAGAGCCAAGGCTCACGGTTGACTTCTTCTGCCATGCCAAGAGTCTCCAGCTGGGGTGGGCATTGGTCTTTTTGGGCGTATTAGCATGTTATGCTCCTGGTTATCACCACGAGCTCTCTGTGGCTACAAGCGGACAGGGTTAATGTTACCTTCTGTGCTCATGCCCAGCCCTTTTCTTTGCAGTTACAGGGGCAAATCTCTGTATTTTTATCCCACCTGGAAGAAGGCTCCTTGGCTCCACAGTCAGAAACTCCGATCCAAGTTTATAAAGGTTTTCCATTTGTAGTGGGTGTAGAGTTATTTGCAACGTCCAGCTGGAAATAACGGTGGCAACATGCAAGAGTGCTATCTGCTGCGTCACTCTGGGTGTTTAATGTAATTTGATTGTAAATAGATGTAACCAGGCACTGGCTTTAGGGCAAGAGAAAAGCTTTGGCAACTCTGTCGTGGGGATAACTCTGTGCAATAGTAAAAAAAACCAAACCAGAGTCTGCTTCCTGCCCTGCTTACATCAAGTCCTCACGCACATTTTATGAGAGAAACTGCCTGGGTATAGAAAAAAAAATAAAAATGACTCACTGTGAAACTGATAACATTGAACACAACTATGTTTTGATCCAAAGCCAAAAATGCTTTATTTGTTTGAAATGTAAATGATTCCTTTATCTACTGCCTGGTTCACGAGTTGTTTAGGGCAGTTTCCTTCCAAATGGGTCACTCGGCACAGAGTTTTGCGAAATCCTGGAGAAGTGGAGAAAGCGGCAAGGAAGACACGGAAACGCTCTCGGCCAATTTATGGAGAGGAGGGTGGGAAAGGGGCCTCCCCATCCCTTGGGGAAGCATTCCCAGAGCCGCCTTCGCTGGAGACCTGCTGCGAGGATGCTACAACGAGATGAGCAACACAGCCCGTGCTGCAACCAGCAGCATCCCTCTCCCACTCACACCAACTACATCTCCGATGCTCGCGTACCGTTCCAGCCCAGCCTGCAGTCTCTAACTGGTGAGCGTCAGAGGAGCGCAAAGATCCCGACAGCATCCGGTGTCGACAGAAGAGCTTTTCTCCCTTGGGCGCCATGGGATTCCCACTTGTTTTGGGTCACCCCATCCTGGCTGGGTAGAGAGATGGTGCTCCTGCCTGTAGCCTGGTCTCGCTCAGGCTGGATGAACTCAGTGCTGCTTGCTCCTATTTATTCTGGGCTTTCTGGCTGTGGGAAGGGTCTACAGCCCAGCTTGGTGGGAGCAGGGGAGGCTGTGTTGGTGCCGGGTCTGTGTCGCTGCTGCCCGAGAGCATCTTCGTGCTGTTTTGTTATGGGATTTGGAGGAGCCGTTGGGAAAGCCGCGGGTCTGCCTTCACCCTGTGATGCCCCACAGACCACCCCGTCCTTTGCTGCCCAACCCACCTCCTCCGGGAGGGGTGCAGGGTCAGGGTGGGCTTTCGGGAGAGTGGATGTTGCTGGGAAGGTGGGGGAAGGAGGGAGGGTGGTAAAGAGAAGGGGAAGCTGCATGTGTGTGCAGCGTTCATGGGTGGGAGGAGAACTGGCTGTGGGAGAGTGGCAGAATTAACCGATGGCACAAAGAATTGATTGATGGGGACGCAGCTTCGCAGGGCAGCGGAGCTGAGCAGGCAGGGGAATCCCGCAGGCAGGGGAGAGAGACCAGAGAGAGGAAAAACAACCTGGGGAGAAAAATGGGGAAGGTGCTACTGAGCTCTGAAGACTAATTACATTAATTTTGTCAGCGCATGGGGCTCTGGCGCAGCACAAGGAGGAGGAAAAAAATCCCTTTAATGGGGGAGGGAAAAAAAAGAAATCAACATTTCAACTGTTGTGTTTCTTCTGAAATGAAGATGCTTGAAAAGTTTTTCACTGAAACCAAAGAGCAAGGCCTTCCCCAGCCATCGACGAGCAACAGAGACGTGCTTGGGGAACGGGAAATTTATATTCGAGCCTCTTCTCTGGCTTTTTTCAATTCCACCCATAAGAGAGACGAGTTCAAGATGGTGCGAAAACCATCTAGAGAGACTCATTGAATAGTTGTGTGGTCCCACTTCGTAACACAGAGACATACCACAGCTTCCCTGCCCTTCGTTTCTGCCAGGGATAACAAAACCCAGAGCCGCGAGCCCCGGGTACCTGAGCCCAGAGCGGAAAAGCATCACTTGAGTTTTAGGACGGTGCATGAAGCGGAGGCGTTTTGGCAGTCCCGACCCACAGAGCTGCTGGCTCCCGGCACAGCCACGACCCCAGCCGTGGAAACCATCTGAGTTTGAAACAACCTTTTTTGTTGTTTTTGTTTTTTTTTAATACTTGGGTAATCCGAGGCAACTCAAGCACACAGCTGAAAAGGAGCCCAGACAAAGCTCTGCAGGTGGAAAAGCTTCTTAAATCGGCATTGCTGCAAAAAGCCACTTTCTGGCCCAAAAGGACCCACCACCAATGTCACGTGGGGACATCAGGTTGACCCTGGTGAAACCATAACCCTGTTTTTAAGGACAAACCTTACTGCAAACGCAACACCCACGCGATGGAAGGCACCGGTGCTGTGCTCCGCGATGGGGGCTGGTCAGCCCGGCAGGGAAGGGGTTTGCCGGGGGGATGCCAGAGCCCCCGCGCTGGCACCTCTCGGGGCCATGGCACAGATACCCTGCTCGCTCAAGTCTTTTGCACATTACTCGGAGAAATGGTTGGGAACATTCCAGCAGCAAATGTATCTGTCTCCAAAAGGGGAAAAAAAAATATATCTTGTTTACGTTAACAGTGTCTGGGTGGTGAATAATGTAGAGGAGAAAGTGTCATGGGGCAATTAATAAGCTGAGGCTGTACTTGGAGGCAAGGATGTAAGAAAATATTAGGGGAAGTGACACGCAAAGCCAATAAATAGTGGAGCAAATGCATTATTTGGGGAAAGGACCAGCAGCTCTGGGGTGCAGGGAGCACAGTTAAAGTCTCCCCTGGGCAGAGCAGAGCCAGCCTCACCTTTGAACCCCTCCGACCACCGTTATCTCTTTCTCCTGCCGCCAGAAGTTGCCCATTGGCTTCAGACGTGCAGGATGGATGGAGAGGGCAGGTTCCCCCCTCCATCCCCACATCCTTCTTCCCCGCCGGGTGTTGCAGGGTGTCAGCGTATTGCAATATTCACCTTTACGGTTCCTGCTGCTGGGAAAGCTGCTGGGCTTGAGAGCTTTAAGTGGCCAGATGAGATGTGTGTGTAGGAAACCAAGGCAGAGACCTGTGGGGGTCCCTGGAGGTGCAGGACCTGGCCAGCCCTGTGGGCATGTATGAGGAGGTAAGAGCTGGCTCCGGGCTCAGTACACACCTCCTTTTACGCCCACTGGCAATGGCAGGTTAACCGAGCCCTGATAAAATGCTGATTAACACCTCAACCCTGCTGCAAAAGCACAATGAAAATCAGTGTTTAAAAGCACTTAAAAAGGCAAATGGGCTTGGCTTCTTTTTCATTTAATGATGTACAGCAGAGCAACCTTTGTGGCAGCCCCCTCCCACGGGTGAGCCTTGCGGGGGATGCAGGTGCCTCCTTCATCAGAGCAACCCCAGAGCAGCCCCCCAAAACCCCCCAGGCCAGATCTAGGCATGTTGTACGTGTGGGGAATAAAGGCTGCAGCCAACCTCTCAAAGGAACAACATAACTCCAGCATAAGCTTTCCTCTCAAAATTAGCGTTATTTCTTTGAAAGCAACCAGCTCTCACCACCCCAACCATAAAACCCCGATCTGCTGCCACCGTCGCACTGAACGCAGCCGCTCTGTGCCGCACCATCTCCCTTGATAACGACGGGAGCAAAGCTCAGCCCAGCAAGTACCAGCTCTTAAACTCCAGAACCGTGCAGCCAAGACCAACAGCCCCCCATCGCCCCCAGCTCTCCGGAGGCTGCAGCGTCCCCAGCTGTAAAGGCAGAGGATGCTGGCACGGGGGCACGCACACAGCACTGCTGCTCTGCTGAATCCTCCAGCGAGGAGGCAAAGGAGGAGAGGACGGCGGGTCACTCGCTTTATCGCGCAGGAGATGTGCCGCACGGGGCGGAGGTGGGTAGGGTGCCCCTTTCCCAGCTGCTGGCTCTACCCCCATCAGCCACGTTTGTCCCTTCGGCAAATTTTCGCTCCAGCATTAAGAACGAAGGAGCTGCTCAAAGGGGAGCTCAAAGCGACAAAATCACACAATCCCCCGGTGAGCTCTGCGGGTGACACCTTCCCTTACAGGAAAGCATCGCGCTTCCAGCAAGGAAATGCAGGGAGTGAAGGTTTGCGCACGTACCTCGCTGCAGAGCGGGGTTTCGCTGTCCTCCGCGGGGCAGAGCTGCTGGAGAGGAGGAGGAGGTCGAGGAGGAGGAGGTCGAGGAGGTCTCTTCCGGAGGCGCAGGCTAAGGGGGTCGCCCACCCTCTCCAGTGGAGCGTGCACAAAGGCAACCCAAAGCTCAGGGTAATTACAGGGGTTTGACGAGTGTTTGGGACAGGCGGACTTTAAGGAGTTTTGCTGCAGTGGTTTGAGCTGGTCTGAAGGGCTGCAACTAGGCTCGCGAGGGGAGAGGTGTTCGGCTGGAGGACGATGCAAAGAAGCGACACGGGTGGCACATCTCTTTTGCCATACCTTGTCTGCACCTGGAATCAGAGATAAGCTCTCGAGTGGGTGTGCGAACCCCCCCAGGGGCTCATGCAAGGGCCTCGGCACAAGGGAAACATCAGTCCCAAGGAGCGCGGTCAGGGCTGACCACAGAACAACCTGAGCGGCCAAGCAGGCAAAAAATAAACTACAGGTTTTTCCTGCCCAAGGAGAAATATGACTTGGGACAAAAAATTCCATGTCTGCCTGAGCAGAATAATCTGCAAATATAATCAGCCATTTGGGTGATTAATGCACCCTGCTCCGTTAAGACTTCTCCATCAAAATCTTGGTTGAAAAAAAAAATCCCTTCGGCAGAGAAGTTCAGAATCGCCGGTGAACGCCGCAGACAAGCAGGCAGCCCAGCAGAACCCCGAGGACACTAACAGAGCAAGTAAAAGCAAAATTTGATGTTACCGAGCATGCAACAAGCATCCAAGCTCACCAGACTGGGAATCCGATCATGGTAACAAAAGCAAACAAGCCCGTTAAATAGGAGCAAAAAAACCTTGGAAGGGAAAAACCAATGAGAGCAAATGTTTACCCTGATGATGGGATAGCTTAGAAATTATGGCTGGGCGCCAACTCTCCAATATTTTTAGTTTCGAAAGGTCTGCTAACCTCAGCCGCCGAAGTGAATCTGTGCCCGGGTCCCCTCTCGCCCTTGGCTCGGCGACGCACCGCAGGTGCGGCTTCAGCCTTCTGCCTCCGTCACAAACACCCCTGTGAAGATCAGCAGGGAAGCTTCCGCCACCTGATTTTGGGGGGAAACCAGCTGATGGCATATTGCACAGTATTTTGCAAATTATCAGCTAATTACAATTATCAGCTAATAACAATTAAAGCAGAAACAAATGCCTGGGTGCATTAATTAAAACTGTTACGAGGGACACGGTGAAGAAGCCCACCAGGGCATTGAGGAAGGTAAAACAGACAAAAAGACCCCAAGCCGCAGAGTTTTAACATTGATTCATACCGGTAACAACTTCTTGCTAGTTTTAGTTGAACACTCAAATTTGGAAGCTGCTTTAGGAAGACGGCAGAGTCCTGGGGTGGTCTGCAACGGGAAACCACGAGGGATTACAATATTCTGTCAGCCGCAGAGGCCAGCGAGGAATCGGGGGATCAGGCACAGCCCCAGCGGACGGCGCGGCCAAGGCTGATGCTGTCCTGTGTACAAATCAAGGAGAGCTCAACTATGCGGCTTGGCTCCGCCTGACGCACGAGATGAAAGACGAAAATGCTGCCTGCATTTTGAGCGCCAAGCGTAGGGGGGAGGAAACCAAAGGGACAAAGCCAGGGCCCTCCGCGATGACCGACCCACCCTGGCGACAGCCCTTCGGCAGCGAGCCAGCCCCGCTTCCCCGCGAGCACGTGCCGGGCTCGGACCCAAGCAGGGAAAGAACGAGTCACGTCTGAACTTATATTAATTTTATTCACATTTCCAGAAGAAAGCATCAGTGGAGTGCAACGTCATGGCTAGTGTCAAAAAGCTCAAGTATTTGTTTGGTTTAAAACAGGCAAACATTTCAGAGGCTGAACCGAGGCAACAGGCGCACGCTCCCTTCCCCTGCATGTGCTTCCAGTTCAAGTAATAGGAATTTCAAAAATAAGCTAGCTCATCACATGACGGAGAGGATGTCAAAAACTTTAAAGCTTTCTGTGGTATAAATCCCTAAGCAGGGCATGAAAGTAGCAGGCAGGAAATCTTCTACAGCTGAACTAGCTTATCCCCTGGGCTGCATGGGTTTTTTTTTAATTCCTTTGGTTGTAGAGTTTTGCTATCAGTGTTGGGAAACGCTTCTGTCCCACTTTAATGCGATTCATTACCCAGAGCAGAAATTTGCTGCTACTGGATTACAAGGATGATGGTTGGTGACGGCAGAGAAAAATTTCGACAGGGCTCTCCACTGAGGAGAAAAAGAGAAAAGGAGAAAAATCTGATCGTTTTGGATTTCAAAAACAGGGATACATGAACAAAAACATAGCCAGGAATAAGATCCATTTTCATTGAGAAGTGAGACTTCCCAACTGCACTGCTGGCCCACAGGAGTAGTCACAGCTCTGGGGCTCTTCTGAGTGAGGTACTGGTATTTCTAAGTGACTTCTGGGTTCAGCTGGGCCAACAGCTGGTTTCTGCTGACACTGAGCAGACAACAAAAGCCTCCTAAAACCAGGTGGCATTAACCAGTTTCAGCTTTGTTCACCACAGAGCTATGACTTTTGGCTTTCTGCTGCAAAGTGTGTGTTTCAAATTAGACAACAAGGCATCAGACAACCGAAGGCATCTGCAGCCCCCTCGCCTTGACACAGGCCTCGATCAGGACTGGCAAAAGGCAGGGCTGCGTTTGTACAGGCAGATCCTGGCAGCAGAAACGAGTCACTGAGCCGCACGTGGAAGCCGGGCTCCCTGACGCAAGCGAAAACGGCATCAGCAGCCAAGGAATTCTTAAGTTCTGGGGCTAAAAGATGAGCTGGTTTACCCTTTTTTTCAGTCATGTAAATATAAGGGAATTTTAAACATGTCCAGTGAAGACACTGGAAATCTTTTTGCCCTTGCGCTGTTGTGAAGTTGCTTGATTTTATTAGAATATAGCTATATTTGGAAAAGGAGTCAGTAATAGACGTGTCCACATTCTTGCTTGCTCTGCAAAGACAATTATCGGATTACAAAAAAAGGCACAAGAAGCACATTCCTCCTCCTTCTAACCCTAAAAGGGTTCCTCCTCCCTCCTTGCTGAAAGCACTACTCTTGCTGTCACTGAACAAACTCCAAGTACACATTTTCGTCTTTGATCCAGCTGGCTTGGAAGCCCCTAGGATTGAAGATTTCTCTTCTGTTTGAACAATTTCAGTGACTAGAATCTCACTGCCTGTTTCACTGATTCTCTTCACTATCTATATATAGAAAAAGAGATGAAATAATATTATATTTTGCTTTATTGCTGGAGGCAATCTGCTGTCCCCCAACTCAGTTTCCCAAAGGAAGGAGGTAAAACAGAAAATCCGGCAGGACCCATTTACTACAAACGAGAGAAAGGCAAAATTGCACTCACCCCACCTGGCTGCGTGTCACGGAGGGGGAAACTGGAGCAAAGAAGGGCTCAGGGTTATTTAGCAAGTTGGTGGAGAGCCAGGAACAAAACAGCCTAGCTACGGATCCTCTGCTCCAGCTGTCAGGAGGCATTTCGCTTTGCCCAGAAGGGGAGTTGTGTCAGCGTCCAGGACATGCTGCTTACAATTCAAGTCTTTACACAGACGTGGGATGCGCAGAGCAGGATAAAGGAATGTGACTCTTTGGTGAATATCCTGGTTATCATACTAAAAATGTATTTTAATAAATTAAATTCATACCTTGTCTAGTCCTTAACACTGCATTAAATTTCTCTCCTGCGGTTGCCTGGCTGATATTTAATGTTTCAGCTATTTTATATCCCACCACCCCTATGTCTTCTCTGTGGAAGGCTTAAACTCCTTAAACATCTTATACAAAAATAGAAAGTATGGAGACAAATTGCTCTATATATTAATCCAGGACTGAATGGCTTCAGTGGTGTGGATTCTGCTCTATTTACAATTTTAAGGAATTTACTTCTCTAGGCAAGTGACAAGGACCTTCTCAGCAGCTGGAAGGCTGGACAAAGGACATGGAGTGATTGGGGAAGGCAGACCAAGTGCGTTCCTTGTGGCACCACACAGTCACAGAGAGCGTGTTCATTCTCAATTTCTAAAGGCTCTTGGAGAAGCTGCAGGGCTGGGACTACGGGACCAACACCGGCGACAAAGGCACCAAGTGCAGGAGGGAGTTTGAGGTGCCTACGGATGGATGACATCTCATCATGCAACGCCCTGAGAAACTCATGCGACCCTGGGCTGAGGCCGATTGCACGCTGCCTTCGACAACACCGTGTATGCACACTTAGAGCGCTCGGAGGGGTTCGCACACATGGGATTCAGCCTGGCAGCTCTGAATGAAGGGGTGAAAAGGATTCCCTAGCTAAGAAGGTTCTACCTAAACTGCAGAAAGCCAAATACCTATCAGGGAGAGTGGCCAGAGGAAGAGTCACGAGCCACCATGCTGCCAGGCACAAACGGAAACACTGAGCAGAGCTCCAGCAAGGCTCACCACTTCTCCCAGGGCTTCCCTTGTAAGAGGACAGCTCTGGAAGTAATGGTGTGGAAATCCTCCATCCAGCACACCGCTGTCTTAGGTGCATGTTTGTAAAACCGTGCTCTGACTTCCAGCGCAGCAGGAGATACTCGTGCTCCCCTACCAACCAGGGGAGCACAGGCTGCCTGCACAGGAAGACAGCCACAAGCTTTGCTTCCCCCCGATGCACATTAGCTCTCTCTTTTGAGAAGTAATTCTTACCTCATTTTGCTGTCTGTTCAAACCCTGATTCCCCTCCAGCTGAACTTCCCTGTGAGCTCTGCCTGCCTTCCCGCTAGAGAGGCAGAGGAGCCGGTCCCCTGCTGCTACAGCACCCCGACTCTTCAGTAGAACAGACCAAAGACCACCTGGAGGCTGAAAAGCCTAAAGCACTAAGCGTTCATGGGTTTCGACTGATCAAAAATTAAAAGCAAATTCTTTCTAGGAAACCTGTTTGCATCTGCACACATATACTGGCCACTGCTGTGCATCCGACTCGTACTCCTAGCATTTGGCTGACAGTGGAGAGGACAAGAATGAACCTATCAAACTCCCAAGTGCTCCTGAATTGCGCTATTCTGCCCTAAGATGTTCCTGGTCCAGACAGCAGTTGCACAAGAGCACTGACGGAAGAATTACAGCTAGACTATTTATCTTTGTCTCCTGTGGGAGACATCTCTGTGAGAGATCTTTGCCTACCCAAAACCTGTCTACACAGGGCTTGCTTCCCACTGTCCGGTGGCATGAATGAGATGTTTTGCTTGTTACCAGAAACGAATCAAATAATCACTGATGGAAACCCTTTGCCCATGGTACCCTTCTGCTGTGGTGTAAGCAGCCCAATAGCCAAGGGTATTAGAACAACTAGGATCAGTAGGAAAAACTGGAATTTAAAAATCAGTCCTGAAAAGGTCATCTCTTGAGTCACAGCATTGAAGGGTACAGGTGAGTTGCTCTGAAGTGCATCTTTTCCCTGTTTTCTTACTCTCTTTTCAGGGATTTTATACATACAGAATATATTAAACATGCTGGTGATAACTCAGTCTCTCTTTCAGGCACTATCATTGGACACAGCAGTCATTTTACTCATAGCTTTCTTCTTGCTATTGCAGCTCCACCAATGTTACCCTGGATTCCCCTTATAACCGGAGGTTTCTTCTAGATCTCAAAAAGAGATTGATATATCAAAACCAAATTCAATTACAAAATATAATAATATCCTCTTCTTGGAAGTGAAGCTGCCCCGTATTCCAGACTGTGGCAGGATTTTTACGTCCTCAAAATATTTTTAATAAGTTCTACTTAAAATACATCTGAGTCCCAATCTGCCTGTTCGGCATGCTGTAATGCTCTCAGATGAAGATCTGTTCCCTGTCAATTCCTCGTGGGCTCTGCCTAAGGGCTCTTCTCAGTTGTCTTCTGCAGACTTGAACATGAGAATGGCATTGTAGATCTTCAGGGCAGGACCCAGCTTGATACTGAGGATTTTAACTATGTCGCTCTGGTTCAGGAGCAGGAAGGCCTCACCATCTATCTGCTAGAGGTTGGAAGCACAACATGAGACAAAGATTACCATCAAGAGATAGGCAGGAGTCTCACTTCTGGTCGTTCAATGAAACAACACATGTATATACAACAACATACAACAATGGAAGTACAAACACAGCTCTGAAGACTGAAACCTTGTATTTCTCCTAGTTCTGGCACTCACACCCCTGTGAGGTGTCCAGGCATGCTGCCCTTTCCATGGGTCTTAGGTCTCATCCAACAGCCCTTTTTCTAGAAACAGAGAAGCCCAAATGTGAGCAAGGCTTATGGAGAGACCATGAGTAGGATGCTGGTTCATTAGACTTTATATTTACTATACTTGCTCTAAAAAGCCAACAACTGTCAAAAATCCTATGGCCTATTCACAACTTGTGGCCAGAAATTAGATCAGGAAATCCAGAATGTGAGTCTTCAGGAGGCAGCTATCCAAGAATTAATGCATCACACTGATCTATGACGATTAGAAATATAAAATCACCATTTCCTAGTGCATTCATTACATACTGTCTTGCATAGACTCTTTGACTCCTGTTATGCTGTTCAGGGTAAAATTTAAAGCCAAACACTCTTTTTTTTCTGCTTTTTTTGGTCAGCTCTGCTAAAAACCTTAAAGATGAGAAAAATTCCTGCGATGTGAACATCTGGTTACTCTCACAACTAGTACGTACTATGCCTATAGACAACAAGTCTCTGTTTAAAGGAGAAACAGTAGGCTATTGTGAAATCATTTTCAGTGACACTCAATGGGCTTGCTTAGCCCATGGTAAAAGAGATCATACGCTATACAGAACAAGGCATAGTAAAGACATGTAATCTGTCTGTACTTACATACACACTCTCCTAACCCATCAGCAGGGAAATATTCGATTAGGTTCAAAGTAAGCAAGTGAAAAACATACTACCTTGTGAAAATACAGGATGCTCTAGGTTAGCAGTGAGTGAAATCATAACATATTCTTTTAAGAAGAGGTAAAAAATTTACTTGGGTTTACAAGAACATCCACAGAGACAACACAGATTTAATTAATATAAACTCCAAATGCTGCAGGGAAGAAGCCAAAGATTAATGGACACAGACAAACAATACGTGTCTCCCTAAGTTATTCCATTAAGTCCATTTTCAGGGACTGACAGCATCTCATCCTCTCTCTTGATGTTCACCAGTGCAGCAGGCAACACCGGACACTCAACTCATCCAGAATAACAATTCTTCTATTTTTGTAGTCTTCCTAACTGATCTTTTTTGGACGTCAACGACTGGTGGAAGAGGATACATTGAATAAACATGGACAAATAGAATTAAAGCAAAGAGCTGGGAGCCAGAAGATTTGGTTTCCTCTTCTCTAACCACACAAGAGACCATTAGCAAGTTACTTAATCTCCCAGGATGTACACTGGAAATTACAGCAGTGCTCCCAGTCCACAGATGGCCACACAACGTCCCCAAATCTTATCTACAAGCTGCCTAGAGTCTACATTACTGCAATGAACATGTTAAAAATAGCTTGAAACAAGTGGATTGCTGCTTAAATTAAATAATATAGAGTCAAGAGTAGCAGAAAACTGCTGGAAAACAGCCCTACATTTCAAAATGTTTTTGAGCCCAATATTATTACTATGCTTCATATTCACTGCATTGCCTCAAATATGCTTATTTTAAACAGACCTTCCCTGAACTGGACCTAGAAACAAGCACAATATCAGTGCCTGTGCTTTATTATTCATTTCTTTGTTCCATCTTATTTGGATGGTTTTTAAAATTCCGTGCACAATTTGTTCTCTTCGTTCCTAATGTAAGCAGCAACTTATCCCTCTCCCCCCCGCCAAGAGAAGTCTGCAAGGGATTTATTTATGCCAAACGGCGAGCACTCAAAAGGCCTGGTTACAGCTAATGGCCAACGTGAGTGGAGTGCAGCAGTCCCGTCACTCACACCTGAACTCTGGCCAAAGCCAAACTGCTAAAAGGGTTTTAATTTCAAACTGACAACTTGGTATGAGCATAAACCTGAAAAACAACCCAAGCCCCTCTCATTTGGCATAGGGAATCATACTCTGACGCTGCAGAAAGTAAGGTAATAAAATAGAACATGGCTATCTTCTCTCTGAACCAGAAAGCAGTCACTGCGTTCAGGACCTGTTTAAATTATGGCTAGAAGAAATGAAATACATTGTAAATGGCTGGATTCATTATAAGATTTGCTAGTTACATCTTACCTACCAGACTCTCACCTCTGAATACATCTTCACTAGAAATCAGGACGCGCCTTTTACGCTCAGCTACACTGAAGACTGGTTCATTCCAATAAATTCCACTATTCCCACTATATTCAATTAAAAAGCATTCCACTATATTGTTGCATTGTGAACTGCACTTTTTGCAAGCCTCCATTTCTTTTGCTTTGTATTTTATGTGTGTGCATGTTTTTTAAAACAAGGGAAAACAAAATACAGATACATAAATCCCATAAAATGCACTACAGCCTGATTCATCCTGAAAGGAAGCCAGCTCTGGGGAGCAGTCATCTATTAAAAACCTGCCCTTTACAGTCACTACAATGTGCAATGCTTTTTCCTCAGTACAGAGGGTGCACTCGGTGCCGCACAGAACAGCGAAGGTACAGCCTCTTCCCTCAAGCTCTTACAATCAGAGCAGTAGAGCTGTGACGATAGAAGGGGAGGTACAGCTGTGCAAATTTATCAGGGACTCATAAAGAATCACCAAGTCATACCTGCAATGTGACTGGAAGCCAAAGCACAGCCATATCCCGCGCTAGCTGCGGTTTCTCAGAAGCCACGGTGAATGCACCGCAGACAGGGAACAGAGTCCAGCCCAGCAAGTGGCAGCAAAGGCAGGACACACTGCATGCAGGAGGTGCTCTGATCTCCCAGCCACTGCTTGTTCAAGGAAAGGTTCCCCTCCTGCTCTCACCTCAGCCCATGGGGGAAGCCAGCGATTCCTGGGAAACCCTACGACTGCCAGCCTCACCAGGAGAAGTGGGCATATGCGCTTGTTAGAGGGAGCAGATGAGATCTTCACTGCACCATTCCAACAGGACATCTTTATAACGATGCCAAACCCACTGCACAATAGTCCAAGACAGGATGTTAAGCATAAGCTAAGTGATTGGAACTGCAGGGGAAATTTAAAGCAGCAGAATGCAATTAGCCGTGCTGGAATTCAGCTCGATGCTGAAGCTTCCTCCTAAATGCCACAGGCTCTTTAATGACAAGTCTGAGCATGTCTATACCCTCTGCATTGTAACTCCAGAGTAACAGGGGTACAAAGCCACCTGCACAGCACAGGATTGGGGCAGACTTGACTTACCTCTTCCCTGAAAACAGATGCTTGTTCTTTGCAGCCAGGTAAACGCTGGATGAAGCTTACCACCTGGAATTACATTCGGGAAAAGAGAAATATGGACAATTAAAATGGGATTCCACCAAGAAAAAAGGTTGTATTTCTATATATGAGTTCTATACGCAAGAATTTTTAAAACTTTAATACTTACAACTCTCCCATTAATGAAGGGTATATATGAAAAACATTACTGGTTTGTTGCTGCAACACCCCTGCAGAGCATATTCTGGTTACCTCTATAACTTTCTGTACAGCCTTTTGACCATTTATCTTTCTGTAAAAGTCCAGTTTCTCCATTGCTCAAAAGGATCTTCATAAAATATCAACAATATTTTTACAGATTAAAAGCCGTATATGGCTATACTATTTTAAACCCATCCACAACTTCACTTTCTCTATGATATTGCTGGAAATTAAAAAGAATGAAGGATTTCGACACTTTCCCATGATGACATGCCTTTAAGAGACAAGATAAACCAACCAAATGAGTATTGCTGGTTTACCAACATACAGAAGGCAGAAGAGCTGGGAAGGAAAGGAGTTCTGTTTTTTTTTTAATCCATGGTGGGTGTACAGGATCCATGGACCCAACAGGATTAAATGAGTAGAAGTTAATTTTACATTTCACATCAGGGAAAACCTTTCTAAGCAGGAAATCTGTTAACATTTGGAATAATCTCCCCGGAGACATGCAAGCAGCCCCTGGATTACATTATATAACACTAGGTAGTGCAAGGAGCAGCCCTGAATGCAGTGGAGAATGACTTAATATGTATTGTCTTCTCCAGCTGTAGCTTCGCTGGTTCATAGATGATTTGTATATTAAGGCATAATCAGATCAAACATCTCATGCTAATTGGATGCTCCCTTGCAGGAACAGCTCTGTTTCATGAGGCATATTCATTTGAGTTATTACAGATGTGACATTTCTTCCATGAACACAAACAAACAGTTAGGAGGGGTCACTGTCAAATACAAGCTTCCCTTTAACTCACGATTGTCAGACTCTCTCCTAAATCGTGTCACTGCATCTCCAGCTGATCCCACCATTTGACTAATATTCATGCCCTTCCCCCAGTTCCCACCACGCAGGAATGGAGCTGTCAGTGTGCCCTCTGGTTTTGCTCTACCCTGGCAGAAGCTGATTTTTGGTGAACAGCTCTGACTCCCGTTGTTTCTGTTACGTAATCTGAAAGCAGAGCATAGCTCTCATATTTCACCCTTATCTTCTCCTAGTAGGGACAGCTCCATTTTAAAGGGAACCCCTAAAATCCACATCTCCATCAGGCAGTGACTCCAAATTTTCTTCTACAGAAGTGCAAACTCGTTATTATAAACAAATAACAAAATACTACTTTCCTTTTGAATCCCCACCCCCACCCCCCCAGCCCCTTATAATTAAAACACAAATGAAAATCCTTCTGCAGGGTCTGGTACCTTCCAGAATTTAAGGGACAGTTGGACCCCTGGGGGCAAGACGCTAAGTGCCCTTTGGTGTTTGGGGTATTGAGAGGCTGGTACAAATCTCCAGGGAATGATCTGCGGTGCCTTGCTCCTGTGTCCTTCCCTGTACAATTGCTGCTGGCTACTGTCACGGACAAGGAGTGACGGGCCTTTGATCTGTCCCAGAAGTCATTTGTACAGACACTGCAAGCACTCTGTGCCCTAAGAGTGGCCTTTTAAACAAACAGGAGTCCTGGGCTTTACCAGAAATGGAAAAATGAGAGGGAAGGAGGATGCAAGAGTAGAACAGAGGAGAGAAGGTCCCCAGGATGCAAGCCAGACCCTGGGTTCCACTGAGCCGCAGTGACCTGCCTGGCCCATCACTGCTGGGGAAGGAGAGTCCCCAGACCAAGACAAGGGAGGCTCGGGTGCACAAGGCCAAATCACAGTAACACCATGGGCTAGAGTAAACCAACACAGCCCCACAACGGTAGCAGTGAAGCACTGAACCAAGGGAAAGGATGAGGCTGGAGGGGCTTGAGATGAGGGTGGGAGAGGTGTCGGACAGGTTAGGAGCACAGTGGGATCAGGCAGGTCCGGACTTTTCCTTTGAGGAGGTGAACACCTGCTTGCCCTTCCTGGTGCTAACAACCTCAATGCTCACAGAGCTATCTGGTGGAAGCATCTTACACTACAACTGCATATTAATAAAGGGAAGGGGCTTGAAAAAGAGCTTTATGTAATTCTGAGAACACCTTAGAAACTCCATGCAACCCACGTGGAAGGTGCTGATGCAATCCAGATGTGTATGTTATATTGAGAGCAGCACAGTGTTGGTATACCTCTTGGGGAAAGTTGGAAGGTAGTCTCATATGGCAGTCCTTTAATACCAAGCTATAGCAGAACTGACAACCCCTGGCGAGACCGTGCAGAGAGGAGCTGGGTTTAACTGGGATTTAATAACCCACAAGCAATTAACACAAGGACATTCTCCCTACAAGGTATTAGCATCCGATGCAGGATTAACTAATGAACAATACAACTCCAGCACCTATTAATGTTCTTCTGTGATTCAATATCCTTCTCTAGCTGTGCTCTGAAAACATGACAGGAAGCTTTCAATAAATGACAAAGCTGCACTAAAGTAACTACTCTCGTTGACTGTTCAGTGTTACAAGAGTTTCTTAGCTTGAGGGCCCCTAAATACTGCTGCTGCTCTGCCATTTCAGCTGTCCTCAACCAACAGAAGATTAAAGCAACATTTTTTTCCTTAATGTGGGTTTTATAAAATAAAAACAGTTCTTCAGTCCGAAACCAAAGGAGAATTTTACGCCCCCATTGCTCTTGTTTCAGATCAGCAGAATGGCCTCCTTTGTGCAGCAGAGTTCAAAGCACAACCCAAAGGCAAATGTTTGCCCTGTAAGAGGATGTTAGGAGTCCAAATGCCGACAGATCAAATCTACTTTGGACTCACTAAAACACAGAAAGTCCTACTGCTTTCATCTTCCAGACCTGTGGTTACATTTCACTGCACATGCTGATCCTGCAAGAGCTCACAGAGGCCAAATTGATTCCTCTGGGAATTTGTGATGAACATAATTTGCAAAACCAGATCCACTTTACTGACATTCAAGACAAAACCTGTAATGACTTTAGCCAGTTCATTGTGGTGCTGCAACTGATCTTTTTTATGTGCCATTCACGCTCCTACTGGCAGTTGAAACTTCATCCGTTGTTTCAGGCTGCAGCGCAGAGCACAGTCCAGTGTACTCTGGGCTTTGAATCGCTACGTCCAGAGTGCCCTGTGTTCATGCCCTGTGGTCCCTGCTTACATTCATCTGTTATCAAACTAATATCCCAGTTAAATTTACCCAGCAGTTACTTTAAAGGTCAACTGCAAAGGACATTTTATTTGGCTTGTATCCTGACTCTGTTCTTCCATGAACCAGCCTCCAAAAGAAAGAGATTCTGATTTTCATGTCAGAGGATTAACTGCTTCTGCCTTTATTAATTTTCTAAAAGACCTTTTGGAAAAATCATTGGAAGCTTTCTCAAAAGAAGGATATGAACAGAAAATCTTTCAGAGAGATTTTTTCCTCCTTGCTATGAATTTAATTCCAACATATTTTCATTTAAAAAAAAATGATCCCAAACACAATAAAAAGGACCAAGTTTTAAAACAGCCACACTAATTGCTCAATCTCCTTCACAACTGCTGTGGTTCCTGTCTCCTGTGATACTGCAATCGCACCAGACTTGTAGCAGTTCTCTAGCATGAAGAGCAAAGTCAAGATTGGATTTATCTGAAATAAGAGGCACTTAGGGAAAATGCACTTTCTAAAAGTCTCTGAAGATCCTCTATGCATCATGAAGAATGGCACCTTTTTCCTGCTTTGCAGATTACCTACATCCTTGCAAGCGCAACATTACAGCACATTTCTCTTGAATTAAATGGCCTGCGATTAAGCGCCAGGATCCAAATTGTCACCACTTCCCAAGTGGAGATACAAATATTATTTATGCCCAAGGCATTGAGGCAAAACTTAACTACTCAGCACACAAAAAATACTGGCTTTTTCACACGCCACCTAATTACAGGAGACATCTGAAGAGCCAGGACTGCAGAGACATATCCCCAGCTGCACAGCTACCTCTGTCAGAAATCAGGTCAGGCTGTGGGCAGTTTTGTTCCAGGGGAATCAGGCAGGGAGACGCAGGAGGAGTGGGCATGCACAGTGCAGTTTGGAATTATCTGCAATGTAAAAGTGAATCAGCAGCAAAGTCACAGGAGAGGGGGAGGGAGATCAGAGAGAAACGGAATCTGCTGTCAGAATCATGTTTCAGGCCTGAGGACTGAAAGATCAAGGGGTAAATAAACAAAGAAAGGGAGGGAATCCAATTCAGTGAAATGAGCCATGGACACCAGAGGGTTAATAGGGATCCTTCCCCTCCCTTATAAAGGGACTTGGGTATAACTTGTAGCTGAGTCAGCTACAGCATATGCAAAGCAAACAGAAAAGCATTGCCTAGGAAAGGAAAGAAAATAGAAATGTCTTCCAATTAGCACTCCAGAGGAGGAGGGCTCTGTCATTCCCGCACCCCAAGAGAGCAGAAGAGGGAACAGGTAACTCACCTCTTCCACAGTCCATTTGGCCACGTGTTTGGCCGTGAGGCCCGAGACCTCTGGCAAGAGCTTGCAGTGCTGCTCCCAGCAGAGGTGGAGGCGGTGGGTTGGGTTAGAGGCCAGGGAAGGCATGAAGATGGACTGGTGGAGGGCCTGCTGGAGATCCAAATCAGGGTCTGGAAAAGGAAACGAGACGAGTCAGAGCAAGTCTTCAAGGAAGAGCAATTACAACAGAGCAGGAGGAAGGGTCACACTCTGGAGGGAAAAGCAAGGCAGGACGAGCAGACGGCCAGGCACGGCTACTGTATGGCACGCTGAGCTTTCAGGGCGTTCTTCCCACCCTCCCGACAAGGAGAAAGAAAAAAAAAAAAGGATAAGATAAGATTGCCAGGCTGGAGGCTTTATCGTTAGCTCCTTCCCTGGAAAATGATGTCATGCTGCTAACAGAGAAGATGCTTGCAGCGTTTTATTGACAAGGTGGAGGAGTTCTGGTAACAGCATCTTCGGCTGGAAACTAATGGCATTGTTCCAGCTCACAGCTGTAACCAGCCTGCAAAGAGTGCTATGTGTGCCAGCTGATGGCCTGGGCTTGCCACCTCCCCAGGAGACTCCCAGGCCAGGAATGCTGCACGTTACCTCCAGACATCAACTCCCTCCTCATGTGTCAAGTGACGGAAGCTTTAAAAACCAAGGCAAAAAAAAGGAAAAGATCACCCCTCCCTAATGAGATCACTGAGTAGTGCAGAGTCATGGTCCTACAGGGACTTGCCTGGTTATACAACAGGAAGTGAAGCAGAGGATGGAAACAAGATGTGAAATATTCCTCTGGTTTACAGCGGTTAACGTGTGCTGTCCCCTCGCCCCCCGCCCTGCCAGGCTGTGTGTGGGGTGTGCAGGCTGCCCGGCGCCATCCCGTGGCAACCGTACAAAATTCCTGTTTTGTCCCTGCCTTCCGAAAGGCTCGGCATGCGATACGGCTGCCACTCGCCTCTGCTGGGTTTGCTCAGCGTTAGCACAAACGGTTGTTAGTAGGATGGTGTGTAAGGATCTGGGGGGTGCGCCAGTCGCTACATGTAAGGCACAAAGGAGAACAGTGTTATAAAGGAAAAGCAAAAAAAGCAGTGAAAGCAGCGCTGGAGGTAGAGCTTGATCTAGTGAAAGGTCACTCCCCTGTCCCCGGCTGTGTCACCTTACCTCGTCTCCACCTCCTAAAGGATGTGGGACAGCATCAAACACAGGTCTCTATTTCTAATAATGAGACCAAAGAGGGAGGATTTAAAAAAATAAAGCCTGAGTAAGAACTGCTCAGTCCAGGAGCTGATGCTCCTGGTGGCAACGGGACACTGCTCCCGGGAGGGCCGTCACCTGCTCCTCACCGGCCTCCCCCGCGGCGGGGGCAGCCGGCCTTGCCCCCACCTCCCTGCTGCACGAGGTCCTATTTGTGCCCAAGGTTTTATGTACTGCCACGTCCCTGCTGGGTGAGCACTGCGTCTATCACAGACTGTCTCCTTTTCTTCACTAAGCCCAAATCCTTGGGGGTAAGCACCAAACCACAATCTAAAGAAATTATTTTCCCTTTGAGAAAGAAGCAGTGTCCTAATAGTTTAAATATGGACGGGATGAAAGCTCTGGGTAATCGTGAAATTACAGGTCAGTGGATTATTGCAGAATTTCCCTCTGCTGATTTCCATCGTTCTGTTTAAGGGATGCAAAGGGAGAGCAGACAGCTTTCCCTGCCAGCTCCAAATGCAGCTCATAGTTGGCAGAGTTCTCCAGCTCTGTCAGCACTAGGTAAAAATGAGTATTAAAAAAAAAAAAGCTAGGTACCTGTCCCAGTTTATGCCTGCTTAGCTATTTTTGATTGGAGACTTATTACCATGTTAAATCCTCCTAAAAGCCTGGTCAGCTTGGTTCTCTGAAATAGCTTTTTATAGTAAATCTGAAAGTTAAGCATATGGTTTGCTAAAGTGGTATCAGAAAGCTTCTCTTAAAACTTAACCTATCACATACCAGAAAAAAACCAAAAAGGCATTGTTTTTCCGTTTGTTTTACTTGTCATCTTTAGGAGAAACTTAAAAAAGTCACCACCCAAAATGATTCTAATTATGTTTCTATATACCCAGTGGGGTCCAAAGAAAGAAGTTGATGGAACTTAAACTATCTGCCAAGTTTTGACCAAGTCTCTGTTGTCACCTCTGCTGGCTCCGTCAGCAGAATGGTCATCGACTGCTTGGGGAACAAAAACCCCTTGCCACTTCAGAAGAGTACGCAGTGGTACAAGAGATAGTGCAAGCTTGTCTTCTCAGTTAATAAATATAAGGCTTCACTCTACAAAGTATTAAACATTTAACTTCTAAGTAATTTTACCCTTCCTCCTCATTTTAAAGGAAGAAAGACCACCTCCAGCATGTGCTTTCTCTTGACTGTGGAATCAAAGACAAAAAAGCTGTAAAGTTTTAAATGCTCCTTGTGACTGTGGTATATTGCACATATATGCAAACACACAGAAAAAGAAATAAAATTTAACCAACCTTTCCCATTGCTTTCCTGTTTCACCAGCTGGAACTTTATATAGGCATGTGAGCACCCAAGCCTGAAAGCATGAATTACAAAACATTGCAAAAGATACACAAATTGAGATAACTTCTTCTCTATACAGAGATTAATGGGACTTTTAGGAACCAAAACTTTTCCCTCTTAAAATAAGCAATAGTGCTGCCCTGTCCCTGACCTCTCTCTCTAAGTTAAGGACGGTGCTATTAAATTCATGGCTACAACTCAGATGTGAGTTTACTGCAGGAAAGAGAGGGCCCAAAATAATGGGCGGAAGGGAGGAGATTTACCATGTCATTCCAAAACCCTATGCTGCAAATCTCTGATCAATTGGGCTGTTCTAAGTCATGATTTACATCTGTATCTCAGATACAGCAGCAGCAAGAAACACAACTGTTAATGCATGAAAACACGCCACAAAAATCTTATTTACTTTTTCGGTTTGGCTTTGATGTCTGCAGAGGAATCCTCTTCTACCCAGTCTCTCTCTTGATTGTTTTCAGACTGTTCCGACAGACTGTGAACACTGCTTTGACATGACTTTTCACTGTCTTGTGCAGATTTTCTGGAAAGACAGATAAATGATAGTAGCTAAACTGACATCCTCCGTTCCCTTTTCCCGCAGGACAGCAAAGCTGGTTGCTCCTTGCAAGTGAGAGCAACAACTACCACCTAGTGGCAGAAGCTTTCCTCTCCCCCCATCATTACTGGCAGAGTACAAAGTGCTTTTTAACTCTTCAGCGTGGATTGAGAGAGATTATGTGAAATAAATCAGCCAGCCCCTGTGGACTGAGGCTCTGATCCCAGCAGCTACAAGAAAACCACCGAACCATGTGTTATGGTGAAATCAAGAGATTTGAGATTTTTGAATCCTGATACCTCCAGATAACATTTAAGAGTCTCCATGACTGAGTCTGATGCATAAACTAAGCTACACAGTTGCCCAAGGAAGGACAAGCAGTAGGGTGTTATCAGATCTGCATACTGAATTCAGACCTCCCACTATCAGGAAATTAAACACTTAGAAGAACAGAAATATATTACAGTTTTAGAATGCCATTTATTCTGGGAGAATCCCAAAGCTCCTGAGAGAGCTTTATGGTAACAATGCCATTGAAATGCAATCAATTCTGCTGTTGAGATTAGCAAATGGAGACCCCTGCACATTTCTGGGATGTGAGGAGGCAAACTTTGGCCATGTATGCCAGGGAGGAAAGAGAAGCATTCCTTTTTTCTGGCCAAATATATCTTGAAAATGTTGTAAATCTAAGCAAAACAAATAAACTTTAAAATGTATATAAGCCTTCCTATACAGCAAAGACCAGAAGTATTGCTGGCGTTTGCTCTAGTGAGACTGGATTCGTACAGACTAAAGGTGACAATAATAAAAGCCTTCCTGTCCAGGTCCGTCCCATGACACATTTTAACTGCCTCCTGCAGTCCAAGAACTAATAAACAGTTTGCTTCAATGGTACCGAATTCCAAGATTTTCATGTAAGAAAATAAAATATCTAAAGGAGCTCAACTCGTTTGCCAAGTGATACGCATACAGTCATTGCGCCTACCAGTGTAATGCAGCCGACTCTGGGGTGGACTGGAGTTACAGTTTAACAGTGCAAAATAACCTTGCTTGACAGTTTTAGGACAGGAAATGAAGGAAAAAGAATATATTTTAAATTGAAACAGCAAGGAAAAATTTATGGAGACAGAATGCAATTTCCTTTGTTGGAATGTGACCAGAGCAGCAGGATTAAGGAATCAAGAAACCTATTAAGGCATATGAGGGTATAAAAGTGCACTGCTCTGTGTTAAGAGTGTCTGGGGCATGGGTCAATATTACAGACAGATGAACTCAATGCTCTGCTGCTTCTCTGCCAATTCCTGTGTTTTTCAGCCTTGTAAAATGGTTTTGCTGCCCAGTACCTGCCCAAGAAAAGGGTTCAGCTCACCTGGATTGTGGAGAGTCCTCCTGAGAAGACTCTCCTGCTCCCAGCAGAAATGGGGCAGGAGTCTCCAGCCTCTTGGCTTTCTGCATGCTATTGCTAGGGGAAGGTCTCTCCCCACTCAGGCGGTCCTGTAACAAGTTTTCTCTGTTGAGGTTCACATCAGAATATGGGCAGCCAACTAACCTGTGTTAAAGAAGAGATAGAGAGATGACGATGCATATTTTTAAGTCATACAGCCTTACCAGCCTCAGGCAGATGTATCCATCAACAAACCCAGAAAAAGTGAGGCCAAAAACACTCGGACAGATGTTATTACCCAGCTTTAGGTGCGGGAAAGCAGGGGACTACATGGTAAAATTAGTAACTGAAGTCATGTTTTTAAAGAGTCACCTCAGACAACCAGAAGAGCTCTTCCTCTGTAACCTGCTTGTCTGAACAGTATTTTGTGAAATAAGAGAGTCCTGTGCCCTTTGCTCTGAAGAATTCAAAGCCCTTTACCACATTATATACTACTACATCTTCAGACCTCCCATCTGAGATTGTTTTCTTGCTCTTTAAAATAGTTTAATCAAGAAAAACCTTCATCTTCCAAGAGCGCATAAGAAATCAAAAGGCAGAGCACAGAACATGAACACTCCTCACTCTTATACTTTAATAATCTACCCACGCTCTCTCCCTCTTTAACTGTTGCCTTGCATGCTGTTCTTGGGTATATCATTTTACAAAAATATTTCCTTCAGTAATGCTGGAATGTAGAAATTGGAGTGAATTAATCTATGTTGGATTGCATTGCAGTTGTAATGATTATACTGGTATAAACAGAATTTATGATGAAACAGCACATTTAGACACAAGAGGGAGCTGCAATTGCAGTTATAACTATCTCCGGAGTAAACACCCTGAGATAATTTCAGTGCAGTGCAGGTGCTTGTTGCTGCATTATTATTACGGACAGCAGTCAGACTCTCGCAGGCAGAACCCTTATAAAAGATCTCATATACATACGTATAATGTGTTCCATATCGTGGTCCCCTGACATGACCGATACCGTGGCAGCCTGGAGTAGGACACGCTTGTCCCACTGTTCCCATTCGATCAATAGCACCTGGTAATAAGAAAAGTTAAGCAGATTTGTAAAATGCTCCCTGCATCTGAAGAGCAGACTGCACTTCAGAAGATTATTCAGCATAACAATATGATGTCATCTACTTTACCTAGAGGGACTTCCAAAGCATGTCCGGTTTTTGCACACCAGCCTACTGGGTGAACATCAGGGCTGTCTGCATCGACCCAGAAATCGTAATTATGGTCCCAACCATCAAAATGTACCTGAAAGAAGCACACAGTCTCAGTGAGAGATACAGTTAAGGACATGACTCAGCTTTTATTTTAACTTCCCCCTTTGTTTCACCTTGCTCAGCTCGGGGCTGATTCATTCAATCCTTCAGTCAAGCACAATAGTACTTTGTGCTCAGTGTAACTATTCGTTTTCCTGACCCCTGCATCTATGTTTTACAGAACAACCAGATTCTGGTGACACAGTCAAATCACAGGGTCTACAAGAAAGCACAGATCATGGGGTGCTCCAGCACACTCTATACTCAAAGACTGAATCTGTGCAAACACAATGTTTATTTAATTGTTTTGTTTTCTGAGGATCCTAAAACACCATAAAAGCCAACAAGTTTGGTGAGTTTTGCAGTGAACAAGCTAGAATTTTCTGCTGGACGAAGGGACTAGTAATAGTTAGCTCAGATCCAGGTCAGGATCACTGCAATTTAAAGGCTACTGGGTTGTCTGTGTGGCAAAGTTTCAAACAAATGTATGAACCGAGTATCACACTGCTATATATTGGCAAAACTTGACTTTTGCTTGCAATCATAGTGATGAGACTGAGAATCAAATGGCTAATGGGGAGCAAACTCCATTCCTGCCCACATAACCATCCTTTGGGAAGGAGACCTGTGGCTGAGGAGCCTCTATCAGCGCAGCCTCCACTTTAGCTGGCTCATACTTAATTCCTCAGAAGCTGAAGCACAACAGACTTTTCTGGCAATATATTTATGTGAAAAGAATTAGTTAAAATCCATTTATGTAACAAATTCATACTGAAGAATGAAGCTGCTTCCCACATGTATCAGGATTTAACTTGCTTTGGGTTTTCCTTTCAGTATGCTAGGAAAAAAAAAATTATCAGGTAGCTTCCCACCAGCAGAACATTAACGCTGCCTTCACTCGCAGAGATTACATAGAAACTGCTAAGAGATGGAAAATCATGCTGTCAAATGTTATTTCAAAATAGTTACATTAAAACTGTAACTAACAATACCAGGCAATTCCATCAGATTTCAACAGGACAAAACAACAGCATTCATTTCCAGTTGGGCAGGCCTTTAGGCCTGCACGGCTCCTCATACTAAATGGGGTTTTTTCTGCACTGCCAATCACTGTAGTCCTCAGCACAAGGGCCCTGCACTTTAAAGCAAGGTCATACCTTAATGCGGTGGTCATCTTTGTCAACTATTGTTGCCACTCTTATCAAGATGGGATTTCTTCTGTCCACAGTCTCTAACTTCATATTAACTTGGAATCCGTGAGCAGGACGCTGCAAGAGAGGATTGTAAGGAGAATGCTAAAAAGTCTGGACGTTCAGAGCTAGTCACCTGCTCTGAATAAAGTGCGCTGAAGGTTTTGTCTACCATTCAAATGCCTTTGCAGCTTTGGCTCCTGATCTCACACGGCAGACTGATTCAGAAGTTAAAATCAGAGTTTCCTAGAGGATTAAGCTGCCTGTTTGTCAGCAGCCTCAAACTACTTGAGACGAAGTCTGAGCTTCCTCAGTGCAGAGGAGCATTTCGCAGCCAGGGAAAGGGCACTCCCCTACCAGAAAAAAGGCCAGATACTGCCACAAGCTCCACCAACACACAGACTCCGCAGTCTGACAGCAAAACTCCCAAACATGGCAGAGAGATGATCTCATATCTGACAAGGGCAGCGGACAGTTCTGACTGGCTGACCACTGTCTCACACCTGAACACCTGAAACACACCACTGCGTGATGTCTCTCTTCACTACACTAGGTGACATCCTTCTTGGCATCTGGATGTTACAGAGCTACCTTCACCAGGCAGGTTACCATCTACTTCTTGTAACAACTGCATCTGCTTATTAATGATGACTGCTGAGAACTGCGGTGCTGGGACTCGAGAGCAGCTCCAGCTGCCAGAGTCTCCCATCTGCACTTGCTGACTTACCCCTTCTCTCAGACCTCAGTGGTCAAACTACTTCGTAAAAACTCCAGAATGTCCTTTAACCTGATGCGTGCCCTTTGCGGCACCACAGATGTAAACCTCTAAGTAACAGACAGCGTTTACCAATTTTTCCATTTATCTTTAAATGACTGACTGCAAATTCCTCCTCTGACCTCCTCAGCTGGGGGTTATGGAACACTGGATACTCCTTCAAAACACAGCCTTCTTCACTTCTGCACACAAAGGTCAGGATTTTAGCAAGAGATGATAAATTGTGTCTTTGAACAAGATCAGGTTAATGAAAAGACGATTATAATCACTCTTCCCTCACAATCTTCC